>ML685837.1:5490042-5547032 GCA_007922175.1 Pelusios castaneus
TTATTTATCGCATGAGCTTTTGTGGGAGAAAATCCCACTTTGTCTGACGCTTCAGACAAAGTGGGATTTTCTCCCACAAAAGCTCATGCGATAAATAAATCTGTTAGTCTTTAAAAGTGCCACAGGACTCCGTTCTTTTTCAAGAACATCAGATTTGTGTGGGGCAGAGCTAGATTTGAGTCTAAACAATCTAGGAACTCTTTCACAAGGGATGCCGGAGAGGAATGGGAATGGCTATCTTTTGTGGTCTCTAGTCAGGTATGGTGTGGGCTTAGTTAAAGATTGTCAGTGGTCCTTTACAAGTGGAAGCCAAAGCTTGGCATAACTTTAGCAGAACTATTAATCAGGGGAATGTTTTAAAGACCTGATTGTTTATAAATGTCATAGATGGAATAATTTTTGCATAGTGTTACTCAGAAACTCCAGTCACCAAATTACTTCAGAGAAGATCTTTCACTGATAATAGTCTCTGTAGCACTTAATGAAGACACTACCTATGCCAACTGGAGTGCATCTCCTGTTGATATAAGTACTCCACCTCCCTGATAGGTGGTATCTCAATTGGAGAAGCCCTCCCATCAACACATTGCTGTCTACACTAGGAGTTAGTTGTATATAACTACGTTGTTCAAGGGTGTACATTTCACACACCCCATTTGAAACATAATTATATCAAAATAAAATGGTAATGTAGACTCTGGCCCTGTCACACAGATGACACCTAGGTTTTGCTCACAGTTCCAGGCTAGTGACTCTGCCATAGATACGTGCAGTCATCCAAAACATTACAGTGGGGGTGATTCAGAAAATCATCAGGATTTATTCAAAGAAACAAACAAACAAAAATCACTCTCTAGCCCTGGGGACATTCAAGGAACCCCAATATTAGATCATCATTGATTAGAATGCTTAAATATTATTGATTTAAATTTAAACAGTTCAAAAAATACAACTAAAGAGGCTGGCAAGCTACAACTTCCTAGACTTTCATACCATTTGAAAGGTTTAGATTTAACACCAGCCATAACCTTGGAAGAGAGAATTCATCTTTTTAGTTCACTGGATATGCCGTTAATGGCATCTGATATAGTTGCTGCTTAATTTTATGCTTCATGGTGGTGGCAACAATTAGAAGTTAGCATTTCCCATAATGGCTGATGAAGACAAAGCATAAATGATCACTGTGTCTCTCTCAGTGATTTAATAAAGACTTAAGAGTTTCATGAAGTATGGATTTTTTGCCTTATCCAATAAATTTATTATGAGAACTATTCCATAAGTGTGTGCAGTACAAAAGGGAGCAAAACTGCAGAAAATCCATGGATAAGAGAAGACAGGGCAAGAAGAGAGGAAAGACAATTATATAGTAATATTTCCACAACACCCTGTTAATTTCTCCTTCGTGGCCACTACACATGAGTTCCTCTTGTTGTGGTTAAAGTGAAAAGATCCAATGAAGAAGTAGAACTCAAATAATAGCTGGGAATGCTCCCCTCACATGACTCACAATCAATAGAGCTGCTCAAAATGTTTCCTTTAGAACTAATTTGGATGGAATTGGAATTTTTTGGTAACACATTTTTTTCTTGGAAATTTTTTTATTTTGTTTTTTCAATTTTTTTCCAATACCTAAATACATGAATACTAAAAATCTTTGTTTGTTTTTTTAAAATTAAATAATTTATTTTTTTTCATCTTTCCGCTATCCCCACTTTCTATTCATTCTTATTCTGTTCTCCACATTTTCCCTCTCCCCCCATCACATTTTGCCACTGAAAAGGAGGGAAGAGTCAGAAAAAAGGGGAGAAAGGGCAAAAAATTGCATGGAGAGTAATGTTTTAAAAAAATCTGAAAATGTTGAGATATTTTTCCAATTAATATTTATTTTCAAAACAGACTTACCTTTTTGGACCAGCTCAAATATATATTTTTTAAACACTAGTAACTCCCCATCCACAAATTTGTAAGCCAGCAGAAAGAGAGGGAAAATCAGATGTGGGCCCTGTCAAAGCAGCAGCATGGTATTTGCAGCAGCCATGTTACCACTGCAGGGCCATCTCTAGGAGAGGGCGGGGCCTAGGGAGAATCAGCCTTTCCAAGGCCTATACCCCCCCCGACCTGAATCCCGGCCTCACACCCTGCCCACAGTCCCATACTGTCCTCCTCCTCCCCCCCAGCCTGATCCTGGCAATTCCACTGCCCCCTCCGCTACATCCCCAGCACTGGTGTCTGGGCTTTTTCAAACCCGCAAATATGTTCAGGCTTGGAGAGTCTTGGACAATGGTTTGGTAGGATTTTTATACAAACAGTCATGCCCCTCCTCTGTCCATTTTATTTCCAAAGTGTTGTCAGATAAACAAAGGAGAAACTTGCTTCAAATATCTTAAATCACAGTGTAGAAGTTTGAGTGTTAAGGCTCCATCTTGCAACTGCTTCACAGTTAATAGAGACCTCCAGTGGCACCTTCAGTTGCAATCCTGGTAAGGACCAGGGGCCACCCATCGTTCAGTCCTGAATCCTGCAGCCTCCTAGCGAGGGAGAGTCCTCCCTTCCAGTTCCTGCTGCAGACTGACTAGCTAAGCTCTGCTGCCCTAGCGTTATACTGGCAGCTTGCCTCTCATTAGCTGCTGCAGCCAGGCCCTTTTTTAACCTCTTTCAGGCCATAGTGGAGCCACTGCTCCACTACATCGATCTACACAAAGCCGCGTCCACACTAGGCTTTTATTAAGTCGAGTTAAGCGCTTCCTTAAATCAACCTAATAACAGCCTAAGTTGATTTAATAACACCACCTCTGAAGGTCAACTTAAGCCTTAAGTCGACTTCCTAAGTCGACTAAAGCCAGTGTGGACAGGGAATAGCGCTAAATCGACCTTATTAAGTCAACTTAAAGCCAGTGTGGATGGCTATGTCTACTGTTAAGTCACCTTAACAAAGTCGACTTAAGTCAACGTAAAGTGTAGCCATGCTGTTAAGTCGTCTTAACAAGGGGAAAGGAGCAAATTCAGGAGGAAAGCAAGGAGAGGGAGAATATGAGATTATGTCTACACTTGCACTTTTAAGTCGACTTTAACTAAGTCGACTTAGTGTGTCTACACTTAAAATTAAAGTCGACTTAAAGGGCAACTTACAAAGTCGACCTAGAGCGTCCACACTGGACGCCTAGGTCGACTTCTAGGGGCTAGGAAGACCTTGGGCAGGTCCACGGTGGCGGGGGAGGGGAACCCCTTGTGTGCAATGGGGCAAAGGGAGACAGGGACCCTGGCAGGGCATGTGGGCAGGGTGTGATGCTGTCTGGATTTAGGGAAGCATTTATGATATTATTTTCTATCCATATATCCTAAATGCTATAATCCATAGGATCTATGTCATGTTTGGTATCAATAGAAAGGTAGTAATTTTCTGGGAATGATTATATAGTTTATGTCTAGGAATTGAATTTGGATTAGAAATTAGTTTAGTTAGGAATTTGGTGCTATATCTATACTTTAACTTGTGTGATTTCATGGAAATGTCTGAGAAGAGGGTGTGTAAAACCATTGTCTCCTTAATGTTAAGGAATGTGCCAGGTGATATGGGCCCAGGGAGGAAACTGATGAGCTATTAAGGACACAATGGTTGTCTTCCTTAGTTGACTTAGGGCTACCCCAGGGCTACACTGGCTTATGTCGACTTTAGAAAGTCGACTTAAGCCTTAGGTCGAGTAAAAAGCAGGTTTAATAAAGTCGACTTAATTTTCATTAAATCGACTTTATTTTCCTTAATCACCTGACCTCAAGAGTTTGGGTGTTAAGAAAAAAAGCCAAATACTATGACACTTACAATACAATCATGAACATTGGCAATGCTGAAAATATACCAACATTCCCAAGTAATAGTATTAGGAAAAGGTATTGTAGCAAAGAGAGTGTGCAGAAGTGAAGGTAAAAGGTTAACTGTTGTGTTTGGGTTTTGTTTGGTAAAGGAGTTTATGAAAAAACTAGCATTCCTAAGGTGGCAGAATTAAGGTAATGGTATGTGGTTTGTGGTGTACAGTAGTTGTGATATTGAAGTGTGCCTTTAGGTAAGGGAGTAGAGGGCATGAACTGCTTGCTAACTTAACTTTTCATTTCCTTGCATTTGTAGTTTTGTGCATATTAACCAAACAGTTCCACAACAATTTTTGTGAGAATTTTTATGTAAAATTATAAATTTATACTGGCTTTTAATTTGCGTTCTCAATAGTTTCTGCCATTTTATGAAGGTTGTCATTTCCTGCTTCTTTCTCCTTTATGTTTTCATATTTTAAGAAGGCTTGTAATGCTAATAAAAGAGCAGGTGTGCATGTGTATGTGTTTAACCACAACAGCTTTCAAAAATGAGTTACTACTTTCAGGAACATTTTTGTTTCTTTCTATATTTATAGTTCAGAAGTACTCCATCTTTAGTACCTGGAATGAATGGTAATTTTTTACATCATCATTCTGTAGTAGCATTAGCTAATATATCTTTAATTATCAAAGTAATAATAGTATTCCAGATTATACATACTAACTACAGAGAGGAAACAGCTACTAAATACCTTAAAAATTAACTGCATATAATAGCAAGATACTATGGGGAAATCCCCAACCGATAGTGCTATTGGGACTGAAACTGCTGCATCACACAATACAGAAATTATCTCTGTGAAAAGCCATCGGTATCTATATTGTAGCGATGGGCAGTTTTTAAGTGAGGATTTGTATCTGGACAACTTAATGGTTTGAGGGATTTCCAGTGTTTTTATATGGCACATTTGGGGAAAGTACTGTAAAGTAGGTCAGGTACCAAGAGGGGGGAAGTAAGAGGAAAATGCAGCAGAGAAATCAGTTGTTACAGACATTAGCACATTGTGATCTCATGAGTTGCTATGAATTTATGAAACAAGACTTGACAATGTCTGCAAAAAGTTATTCTTATTCTTGTACCTTCAAGTAGCTGAGGCTCCATACATTGTTATATCTGTTTTTAATATCCTCCACGGAGTAATGACCCATGTGAAATGGCACTCGTGTAATTTACATGCGAATGACACCTAAGTAAGATATGTGTTACATATTTGACTTATATAAAATTTATATTAATATGAAAATGGTTTGTCTTCTAAATTGTACTTCTTCTGTATGCAAACACATAAATAGCATGTATTTATGTTTATAAAATGTATGTCCTTCCCAACTGGAAAATATACTGATTAAGAAAATCCATCATTTGTCATGTTCTTCTGTAACTTTTATGGCAATAAAGAGTGAGGATCATGGAGTATTCTATTCCTCTAACATTCCAACAAATTATTTTGACCTTTTCTGCCATGCTTTCTGAACCTTTAAGAAAGGAGAAAATTCCAAAACCTTACATAAATCATAGGAGTTATAGCTGATTTTCTTAAAATTTAATTATGAACTTGATTTTCAGATTCGTTAGTTGAAAGGTTCTCAATGCCTTCATTCTGTGAGAATCCTATATTTATCTTCTTTCTTTTGATCTTCCTTCTGTAAGCCCTAGAATCCAGTGACACTATAGTTCAATATCAACACAGTGGTATATGGGACAATTCTGCTAAGTGAAGAGGGCTAGTTGCAAGTGAAAGAACAAATGAATATTAGCAAAAAAACAAAAACTGGGAATGGGGAAGAATAGTGACTCCTATTACACTCCTACTATACTCCTTCCTAGGAAGTAGTAAAGTTACAGAAAAGGATCCATGAAAGTGGATCTTCCAGGTCTGCCTAGAGAGGTCTCACAGAAACAGCCAATCAGAGCCTAGCAGACTCTGACAAAAGCAGATGCAGGCCCTTGTCAGGTCAGTTCCTGGTTGGGACCTGAAGGACAAGGAAGGTGACCAAAGATGCTCAAGGGATGACCAGAGTTTCTGACTGCATTTGCTTAAGCTGTTTTCAGAGAGCAAGCGGACCTAAGAACCTTAATCTGAGGTAGGGGTGAAGCTAAAAGAGGACAGATAAGAAGAGAGCCACAAAAGGAATAGCAATGAACTGAAATTAAGCTGGTCATAGCTACTATTTATAAGGTCTCTGGGTTGGAACCTGGAGTGGAGCAAGGTTCTTCTATTGGCCACAGTGGCATGAATCCCAAGAAGGGAACAGGACTTTGAGATCCCAAACAGAGAGCTGAATTGAAAGGGCCTAGAGCCAGGACTAAAGACCCTGTTCTAGGCAATGGTTCTGCTCATTTATTGGACACTTTACTGCTCTGAAAGGAGTTCATTTGGACTTTATAATTTGGCCCGAGGGCAAAGACATGGAAGACCCACCAATGTCAGCTGACAGCCTGCAGGAAGCTCCATGGACAAGGGATGCAAAACCATACCCAGCTGCTAGGAGGTACTCAAGAGGAAAAGCCCCCCATTACAGTAAGAAATTAAGATTTGTTTTGATAGTGTTAATAAATTGCAAAAAGAAGAATGATTTTCAATCTTTCAGACATGGACATCTCTATTTTGTTGCATAAAGCCCACAGGTTGCTATTAACAAAGACCACGTATCAGATTGCGCAGCCTCTGAATTGTCAATGAATGTTCCAGATGTTCCTTTTTCATATCAGGAAGGACAGCTTCAAGTGACAAATGGAAAATCATTTATCTGGGAATGGAAAAGGAAAGATATATCACTTTATTCGTACTCAGAAAACCAGAGTATTTATGAAAACAATTGATTTTGTCTTTCCATCTTTGTTTTCCAGTTGAGGGGGATTTTATTTAGTTAACTTTCGGAATTGAGATTACTGAAGCATGAGACAGGCTGCTTCTTAGCTTCTAGTCCTGATGTAAAGGAGTCCAAACTAAAATGTGGTGTGATGTGCTCTTTGATTGGGAATGATAAAACAGTTGTGACAATGACCAGCTATCAGTGAAATGATGTTTCAATTACTATGTGTATTTGTGGCTTTCAATACAATTTGTTAAATAACATTGGTTCTGCTAATATGGCTATGGTAATTTCAATAAACACATATAATCACTGAAAGTGAGCAATAATTAATACATTCATTGTGAACCTACGTATTTAAAACACAGACACAATGTTCTATCACCTTTAGTAAGCGTTAACTTTTGGGCACTTTGACAAGTTTTATTTATCAGTGTTCCTGCAAGTTTCACAGAGTTACCACCCTCTCCATCAGGGTAACTGCATGTGTATTGTGAATTTTGTCAAAAAATCCCACACTGTATTTTATAGATTGCAAAATAAATTGCCCATGCTTATATTTTGTGCTGCCGAAGTGTATAAAAAATGATTCAGGGTTGTGTTTTATGGAAGTAAGCAGTCTTGAGGATAGATGTTTCAGCTTGACATACTCTTCATAATGGATGTCTCTATTGTTAGGACATCCATTAAAGATTTTTAACTTTTAATTCCCTGAAAATACCAATAGCAGTTTGTTGAAAATTTGCCAGGGACATAAACAAGCATCTCACCTCTCCACTGCAAAGAGACACCTTGCTATGTTTATCCAGTCACCAGACCAGATCCTTCTCCCACCCCCACTTCCCCTGACTCGAGGAGTCTGGCTCAGCTCAGGGAGAGGCCATACACCAGTGACAGGGATGGTAAAGAGGGGAAAAGTTGAAGGAGTTTGGTAAAGGAGATGGGGCACGACAATGCTGTGGCTTCAGCACTGCAGTCCAAACTCATAAAGACTCAGAAATTAATGAACTTCAACCACACATTGATCAGTACCCTGGTGTGCTCTGAACTAGGAGCTCTTGAGAGCACCTGGTCAGTCTCCTTGAAAATAGAGGATATACAACAAGTCCTCAAGGAGCAACTGTTGGAGTGTTTGTCCTTATCACACAAGAGCCTCAAGTATTTGAGGCATTCCCAGCACTGGGCTGGAATCTGCTGAACATCTGCCCACTCCACTGTCTGTAAAACTTCACTCTGGTTAAAGTCATGAGGGACAGTGTACCCTGACCACACCTTGATCAGTACTGAGGTGTGGTCAGTGGGCCATGCAACTTGTTCTCAGAGCAAGATCCATTTTCACCTGTATTAATCAAAAAAGGGCAATGGAAAGCTGTCCTGATGTGGTCACTGTTACTGGTGAATATGAGGGGACAAGGACCTTCACAAATTGCTTAAAGGTGAGGAAGAACAGGATACAGTTCTTTGTGGGAATGGTGGTGGAGGATTACTGAAACTCAAGTTCTGGCACACATCCCTTGTCACCATCACACTGCAAACTGGCTCAGGTATGATGCCATGACACAGCTTCAGACATGTACTTACCCATTCCCCTCAGGCATGTTAGCTAACATTTTCAACTCACCTTCAGACTTGTGCTTCTGGGATTAGGTGTGGACAATAGAATGGTTATGGCACAATCACACACAGGTAAACATGCAGAGTTGTTAGTGAAGACATACCCTTAGGTGCCTTTAATTGCAGACTTGTCATGGTCCAGTTGACAGTTACTGCTTCTTGCATCTGTGGTTGTTAAATCAAACTATGTTTTAGCATTTCCCATGTAGCCCTATGGCCAAAATTTGCACTGCTATTGGTCAAATGTCTAATTCATTGACACACAACTATTTTGATATTGATAATCTCACATTACCTTTTTATAATGATTGTATCTGAAACTCTCAAGTCACTTTAAAAGTAGTAGTTAAATCTCATAACAATCTTGTGAGGCAGGTATTATGCCAATTTTACTGACCAGAAAACTATAGCACAGAGTGACCAAGGGTTTGTCTACATGGGGAAAAGGCCACAGTATCTGGTGTGCAATAGCTTTTCGTCACTGTTTTCCCTGTGTGGAAACACTCTGCACTAAAAGTGTTTTTGAATGAATTAGCTTAATATGCTTTGGAAGCATTGTCTACATAAACATTAAGTTTGAAGCAAGCTGAGGTGTAAACCTGTCTTCTGTAGCCTGCCACAGACGAACTGTTCATGTGCACCCTAGTGACTTGCATTAACAGTTTGAATGTGTTAATGAACTTTGATCTGTTTCAAAGAGGACTAAATTAAAGCACACTGATGAGAGGTCAGCAGGGTACACACAACCAGACTCTTGCAGGGAAGATTCACACTCAGTTTGCCATGAATTATATGGTTATGTAGATGAGCTCTAAATAAAACCATCAGAGGGCGCTCTGAATGTGTAGTGAGAGTATACACAAAGGAGTTAGTGGGGAGTACTTAGTGGGCTTTACATTTAAACCCTACTTTTAGTGTGCACTAACTTCACCACATAGCTGAGCCCTGAACTACTTGTCTAAGGTCAAATGGTGAGTCAGGGATAGTACAGGAAATAGAAGGAAAAAAAAAAAAGCTAATTTCAAGACCTGTGTTCTAACCCATGAACCTCAGTGGTAGTGTTAGTGGAGGAGTGCACTTAGGACGGAAAAATCCCATGCACTGCTACAGGCTGGGGACCGATCGGCTAAGTAGCAGCGCTGTAGAAAAGGACCTGGGGGTTATGGTGGACGGGAAGATGAATATGAGCCAACAGTGTGCCCTTGTTGCCAAAAAGGCCAATGGCATATTAGGCTGCATCAGTAGGAGTATTGCCAGCAGATCGAGGGATGTGATAATTCCCCTCTATTCGACACTGGTCAGGCCGCATCTGGAATACTGTGTCCAGTTTTGGGCTCCCCACTACAGAAAGGATGTGGACGAATTAGAAAGAGTCCAGCAGAGGGCAACAAAAATGATTAGGGAGCTGGGGCACATGACTTATGAGGAGAGACTGAACTAGGCTTATTTAGTCTACAGAAGAGAAGACTGAAGGGAGATTTGATAGCAACCTTCAACTACTTGAAGGGTTGCTCCAAAGAGGAGGGAGCTAGGCTGTTCTCGAGGGTAACAGAGGACAGAACAAGGAGCAATGGTTTCAAATTACAGCTGGGGAGGTCAAGGTTGGATATTAGGAAAAACTTTCTCACTAGGAGGTTGGTGAAGCATTGGAATGGGCTATCTAGGGAGGTGGTAGAATCTCCATCTTTGGAGATTTTTAAGGCTCAGTTAGACAAAACCCTGGCTGGGGTGATTTAGGGGGAGTGGTCCTGCTTTTTAGCAGGGGGTTGGACTAGATGACCTCGTGAGGTCCCTTCCAACCCTATTATTCTATGATTCTATGATATAAATATGCTGACAGAACATTTCTAGATACTGTTATTGTTTGCTAAAATGTACTTTTAAGTCTTATTTTACGTTTTTAAGTGAATTGGCACTCTTTCATAATGAAGCTATCAAAGAATTTAAAGCATACTTGTGAAGACAGGATTCTTAAGAATTCTTCTATGTATAATATTTCTGACTTCACTTGCAACTAATCACATTCCATGAAAGTTGATGAGTATTGAGAAGTAGAGCTGATGGTTGTGATTATTTTGACATTTGTATTTTGAGTAATTTCCTTTGTATTATAAATAACTGTAAAATCTAAACTACCCAACAGCACCCAAAATCTGTTTATCTTCCTACTTCTGTCTCTTAACTATATATGTTAGTTTACATATTTTAAATAACAATCACTTTAAAATATTTATTTAAAAAACAGAAAATAGACTCAGAATAAAAAATGGGATTCCCAAGGGATTTTCTCCTAATACTTTCTCCTAATACAGGTTATGATGTGAGAAACGTTGGTGGAGTACAACGGATTTTTCCATACCTGGCTGTTGTATATATACTATTATACCCTCTATGTATTTTTGTTGAAAATACTGCTAACTTTGGCCCATATTCTGATATGTTTATTCAGGCTGAGTAGTACCTTACTTTGTATGTAGTTTCATAGATAAATAGCATTATTCATTGAGTAAAATAATAAACCTCAGTGTAAGTAATGGTATTGGCATCTGACCATTTGTTTCAGGGCAAAAGTGTATTGGGTTTAAAGCACCTATTATAGTAGCATTGTGCTCAGGAATTCTGCATACCAAAGCTCGCTTTGGCTTTGAGTCTAACTGCACTGAAAACATAAAATGAATGTTTGTTTTCTTTAAAGAACTTTTTAGATAAGAAGATAACAACACAACCTGACATATGCACTATGCACAACACACTTTGAGCACACTATGAACAATAAACACAATCATAATAAATAGTATAATGAGTAGGGTATTGTTTTTAAAAATTTCATACCAATAAAAGCTAGAAAACTGAGACTTAAGACTTCAGCTCTTGTGTTTTCAAAGAGCCTCCATGGTAAAAGTAACAAAATAGCTGAATCAAACAGTATACTGGGAAAATTCCTTACTTTATAAAAAAATTAACTATACCTATTGTTTTATCATACACCACATGACTATTTAGTGAGTCCTAAAAAGTACATTTTAATTTTATATTTAATCTTATTTTTCTTTGTTGATTTTTCAATGAAAATCTGGCAAAAATGGTGCAAATTTTGTTATAAACATTAATTTATTTTCCATGAAGACTTCTCCGTACTTATCCATCTCTAATTTTTCATTTGTTGGAGTATTATTACATTATCATAACAGAAAACCCATTAGTTTCTTGCAAACTGTTCTCTGTAATCTTCCTGTAATCACTCTCCTCCTGTGTTGCCATGTACATTATGCGATCTTTATACACTAAACACACAATAAGCCTTTTTTTCCCTGCTGTATTTCACAGGTTGCAGATGCATAATAAAATTATGCATTGTTACTGTTATTATTTCTGTTACAAATAACAACACAATATGTGGGATCTTAAGCAAATATGAAGGTTTCAATTTAACCTTCTTTACCTATATTGCTAGACTACTAGTTCAGACATGGGCCACTATATTATTCTTTAGATGGCAGTATAGGTTTGCAACATTACAATGGAACACCTGCACATACCTTCAGTGAAAGTGCGGATATGTGGAAATCCCAAACTATTTCAAGTGAAGTTCACAAATACTATAAGAGACCAAAACTTGTTCTCACGTTGCAGTATGGCTTTGCATCATATGGTATTGGTAGCTCACATATCACTTTTCCTCTTTCAAACCAGAACTCTTCACTGGAAGAAGACTGGAAGAGGCAGTTCTGCCAACTCCAGTGCCCACTGTCCTCCCATGCTTAGCATCAGAGGAAGAAAGGCTATGACAAAGGCCAATCTAAACTGCTGGATTGTGTCTCCTTAGTTCTCCAGCCTGGGATGCTGGTGAACGGCAAACCCCTCCAGACTGTTAATTCATAAACACTGGCATGTAAAGTCTCCTCCAGCTGAATACATAAAACCTATGCCCAACATCCATGAATCACATACAAGGCAACACCTGCTATCCCTCAGTCACAGCCTTGCTCCCCAGAAATGGGCATTGGACACTGTTCAGGGCCTTCCTAGATTGTATAAATTCATAGGCTATGTCTACACTAGAAAAGGTAAGTCGACTTTGTTAAGTCGACTTTAATAAGGTCGACTTTAAGTCAACTTAATATCAACCTTATTACAGTCAACTTAACAAAATGTACTAAGTTGACTTAGCTTTAAGTCGACTTAGTCCACTTTGTTAAGTCGACTTAACCACCCTTAAGTTGACTTAATAAAGTCGATTGAAGGGTTATTCCATGACCACGCTGTCCTTAAGTCGACTTAAGGAGTCGACTTAAGGGTTAAGTTGACTTAATGAAAGCCTAGTGTGGATGTGGCTTAATTTAAGTTGACCTAAGCCTCCTTAAGTCGACTTAAATTGCCAGTGTAGACCTAGCCATAGACAGTCTGTCTTTCTGACAAAGGGTGATGAATATGCATCAGACTTGTTGACCCAAGGACTTCAGCCAAAACATGCTAGTTTAGATAAAACAATAAAACAAGATTATTAACTAGAGAAAAGATAGATTTTTAAGTGATTTAAACAGAGGCGGCTTTTGGGGTAGGCAATGCAAGCAAATGCCTAGGGTCCCGAGCAGTAAGGGGCCCCATCTCCTGCTTTCCCTACCTCAAAAGCTGCATCAGCCTCAGTCAGCAGCAGGAGGAGGAATTAGATCAGGGAGCTGGGGCCATGTGGGGGTAGCTGAGGCCAGAGGGGGGAACTGGGGTGACAAGAGGGGTTGGGGATGAGGGAGAGCAGGGTCACAGGGGGCCCCCATAGGCCTATAGGGGGCTGTGCAATGGGCCTTCGCCTAGGGCCCCCTATAGCCAAAGGCTGCCTTTGGATTTAAAGTATATATGCACATAAGTCATGTTTGACTTCAAAAGAAATAAAAGGATAAAACCACACAGGCTAATTACTAAATTTTACCAAGACCATAAGATTTAAACAGCAAGAAAGTAGTTTTTCCTCACCAAAAGCCTACTGCAGTCTGTACTGACTGGAAAACCTCCAGACCAGAACCATTCCCCAAGTCAGTGGTGCTTTTTTCCAGCAATCTTGCTACCATGAGTAAAGAAGAAGGGAGAGAGGTTTCATGGAGGTCAACCTCTCTTAGTCTTATTCCTTCCTCCTCTCTTTGAGGATTAACCCCCCATTGGATGCAGACAAAATATATGCTGTGTATATGAGGTTTAAAGCCAGTCTCAGAGAAAATGTTAATTCTTTGTTTATACTGTCCCTCCACTGGTGAATAGCCAGTTAAACAGATAATAGCTCTTTAGCACTTTGCTGGCATACCAGTTGTCTCTGAGAAATTGGTTTGTGGGCATTACCAGAAGTACAACATATTTCAGTAACAATCACGGTGCTGTTATAGACGTTTGAACAGGAAAATGATGTTTAGCAGGTTACGTGTTTTTGAATGACACTGTAGAAAAGGATGCTGGCCTTCCTCTGAGCCAGGGTCAGAGGATAGGCCTGAACGCCCCCACTGGCCAGAAAGCCGTACTACAGGCCTGCCGCCCCGGAAGTGGAGGGGCGGGGCCCAAGCAGGAAGGGGCGGTATAAAAGCCAAGCCAGACAGCTCAGTGGGGAGGAAGCAGCCATGGAGGCAGGACGTGCTACCTGAGGGGCCACGGACTAGGCCGGGTTGGGCCTGGATGGAAGGGTGACTGCAGGGACCCCGGGCTGAGGGGCAATACGGCCCACCCAGCCTACCGGGCCCCAGCGACTGGGAGGGGATTCCTGAATCGAAGGGCTGGGGAAAGCCTGCCTGGCTTCCCCGGGAACCAAGTGTGGAGCCCCTCTCCCCGGAGGAATTGGAGGAACCTGAGCAGCCGCTGAGCCCCTGTGACCTGGAGGAACTCCCTTTGGCTGAGGACCCTGAGGAACTGACACCCGCTGGAGGGCCCTACGACCTCAAGGAGTTCCCCTCTGCTGAGGAGTCACAGGAGTTCCCGGACCTCCCACCAATGGACACCGAGGGGCTGGTTGGGATCCCCTGCGCAACCTACCCTGCGGACCCAGAGGGAGACTCGGTGGATCCAGGTACCCCAACCCCCAGGGTGGGAGGAAGCAGCCCAGGGGCGGTTGGCTACCGCCTAGTGAGTGGCAGAGCCACCCTGGGGTCAGTGCGTTTCGGCCGGAGCCCCGCTGACCACAGTGGCAGACGCCTCTGCCACTGAATAGGGCCCTGGGCTGGGACGCAGTGGAGTGGGTGGGCCTGCGTCCCCCTCCCTCACCCCTTTTCCCTAGCCACCCATAGCATCCAAACCCCTAGGAACCCCATACGGAGGTTTGGGTGTTGAACTGTGCCTGCCCTGCCCTGCCTGAGGGCTGGGGCAAATTGACTCTGTACTTTACCTGCCTCGCCCTGTCTGAGGGCCAGGGCAACTGACTCTGTACTGCTTGCTCCTCCCCGCCTAAGGGGCCGGGTGCAATTGATTCTGTACTGCTCGCTCCGCCCTGCCCGAGGGGCCGGGGCCAATTGACTCTGTACTTTGCTTGCTCTGCCCCGCCTGAGGGGCCGGGGGCAATTGACTCGGTACTTTGGTTGCTCCGCCCCGCCTGAGGGGCCGGGGGCAATTGACGCTGTACTTTGCTTGCTCCGCCCTGCCTGAGGGGCCGGGGGAAATTGACGCTGTACTTTGCTTGCTCCGCCCGCCTGAGGGGCTGGGGGCAATTGACTCTGTACTTTGCCTTGCTCCGCCCCGCTCGAGGGGCTGGGGGCAATTGACTCGGTACTTTGCTCGCTCCGCCCCGCCTGAAGGGCCTGGGGCAACTGACTTTGGGCTGAGAAGGGCGCCCCGCCATTGCTAATTCCCCCAAGGCACCTGAAGGGGGCGCCCGCCAGTGACGTGGGACCTTCACAGACACCTGGTAAGGCACTTTGTACAAAATATATTATGAACATATAGAAGTGGTGAACATGGGGTAGAAAAGGTGTCAGAAGAGTTATTGGGGGGACGGGAAAGGCCTGGCCTTTCCAGAGGCATGGTGGAGTGGAAATCTGCTATTCCTGTTTCTCACACTGGTGTAAGGTTTATTAGACCCACCTTTCATGGATCATGAAGCTGCTAGCTTCTCACTGCTTCTTCCACTCTCTATTACAACCAAATGCTGCTTAGACATAAATTTGAATCAATGTCAGTGTGTGTGCTTACTCAGTAATGATGAACTGGTAAGCTAGTGTAAACTTCAGGTGGGCTAAAATTCATTTAGTTGCCAGTCTCCAGTGCCTCACAGAAATCAATCCCAATCCCTATGGAGAAAGCAGCTGGAGACCCAGGATCCAGTATGTATGGGACTCACAGCAAAGATTGCTCACAGTTACCACCCCACATTAAAATACTACTAAAACCAAATGTAACAATGAACTTTATTAACTACTAACTAAATAAACCTTATCCTAAGAAAACAAAATACAATTAACCAAGAACAATCCCTACAGAAACCCCTGCATGAAAGATACCCAAGAGTCCCAAAGTCCAGGTGGAGTTCACCCAACTCTCAATACAGTCTTTGTTCCAGTGTAGAAGCTTGAGTGGCAAGAAATAGCTGTCCTCTTCTTCTTTCTTTGCAGGGATCTTCTGTAGCATTCCATACAGGCTTTTCCTTCTCCTTTGCAACCAGCCCTCAGTCCCATATGCATGTCTGCAAAATCTGTTGCAGATGACTCCATTAGAGGGAGAAAACATCTTGTTCACTCCTGGCTCAGCCTCTCCTGAAAACTGAGCACATGGGCTCTTCTCAAAGCAGCTCCTGCCTGCTGTCTGCACAGACTGTTACTGTCATGTGATCTGACTGACCATACCACATCACACCAGCAGGGCATCCTGTGGAGCATGCTCAAAAATGCTACCACTCCCTGCTTCTAGAAGTTTCTAGTTGTGGGTGGCTAATCTGCCCAGCAACAGTAACCCACCCTCAGTAGGTCTCTCAAAGAGATAGCCTTTTTCAGGCATATGGGTTACACTAGCACACCAGACATTATTGTTGTACAGGTAACATAACTTGGTGGCCATTATTTCAAACTTGGGCGTATAAAGTTAACTCCTAAATCCATGTTTAAACTTATTACATTAAAAAAGAAAGTGGCTTAATTTTCATTGCTACTCATTTCCTACACTGCCAGTGAGCTTCAGTGAGAGCTGTAGGTGCTTGGTCCTGGTGAAAGTCAGGACACTTTTATTTATGTGCTGAAATGTGGATTTAGGTCCCTACAGGCCACAACTTTTATTAAGATTTAACACATGGGAGGGGTTCTACTTGCCTATCAGCCACTCTCTCTTATACCAGGCATTTAATTGGTTCCAGTGAGGGGATTACAGAGTTACCATAAAACCCATAACACAGGGTAGGGTCTTCTCAACCTACCCCTGGACTCATCAGTCTCTGAGTCCTAGCACTGTTCCCTCCCCCCTCCCCCACCACACCCCCATGTGGAGGACAGAGGGTGCAGCAGGATGGGGACCTTGGCAAGAGAAGACCACAAAGTTCTCACTTTATCACATAAGCATA
The DNA here is from genome assembly GCA_007922175.1 of Pelusios castaneus. Lineage (NCBI taxonomy): Eukaryota > Metazoa > Chordata > Testudines > Pelomedusidae > Pelusios > Pelusios castaneus. The sequence continues at coordinate 5,506,859 of ML685837.1, forward strand.
AGGCCTATCACGAAAATCCCATGTCTTTTACCTCTGGAAACCATTCATTTTATTTCCTTAACCCCACTGGAAAGCACTCACAAGTTGTGTTGAATGAACAAGTCCAGCTTGGTAACTTGATTAGGTACGAAGTGCATTTCATTTAACCCATTGTGTTTTGAAGGTGCTGTGAGAAAGGCAAAAAACTGCCAATTGTCCCATAGGAGAAAAAGTTATTTCCTGACCCTCTAAACAGGTGATCAGCTTAAACCCATCTGTCAGCTGGATTTCCATTCCCAATTCAGATTGCAAGGGTGAACTGCTGGAACAGACCTGAAGGAGGGTCCCCATGGCCCCCATAATGGGTTAAATCCTGGGACGCAGAGAACACTGAGTAGTCAGCACCATTCTCTCCCAGCTGACCAGTGGATGACAGAGACTCCCAGGGGGAGAAAATACCTATTGTCCCTTGGCAAGTGTCTCCCTCCCTTGCTGCTGGGACTGTCTCCTTTCTCCGCTGGCCCCATCAAGTTCCCCCCATCCACTGATGTGTCATATAGAGAAACTGGCTGCTCCAAACTATTAATGAAACAGAATCAGGAAACAGTGTTATCTTTGGTAAAAGAGCACTATAACTTGATTTCAAATTCTATTAATGAGATCATCTTTCTAAATAAAATTTACATCCATTTGGATGTGTTTTGATTCGGAGAACATTATATATCAGTTTGTCACAAAAGAATGGTCCAACATATATCCTTGGATATAACACATCACTTCAGTCTGGATTGTGTAGTGTTTACTTACCTGAGTGATCCCATTTTTGCCAATCAGACCACTTTTGTGGGTAAGGGAGTAAGAGAGCCTATTATCCCTGAATGCATTAATCAGTTATCCAAACTGACTGCCTGAACTGTGATTTATCAGTAATAAAATTTAAAATTAGTTACAGCCAAGAGTTCAAGCTTCTCGTGTGCTGTTGAAATTAGTGGAAGGTCATACATAGGCATACAAGAGTAGAATTTGGACCTCATATTTAAATGTTTAAATTATTTGAGTATTTCTAATGACGATCCCTTCCCTGATGCAGACAGAAGAGAAAACCTGCACAGTTCTGGGCTGCTGGAAGAAAGGACTATAGGAAGGTCAGGCAAAAGCTGCATGTCTGAAGCACCTATTTATACAGTCAGCTCATGGAGGAATCCCATGAGTGATGGAGGGAAACGGCCAGCAGTAGAAGGGCTGGATGGGGAGCAGCAGAAACAGCATTCAACAGCAAATTGCCATAGATGCAAATACTATTCTCATAATTAACTTCTTGATTCTGTCATTGCATAGCCACAATGCAAGAACTAATGGTAGCAGAGCTTGTGAGCTAGTCAGAGACAGGGGCATGTGATAGGCCAGAGGAGAAATGCAGAAGGTGTTGTGCACAACTGGAGTCTGGTTTGGGATCCACAATGTTTGGCTCATAGTTTCCTGAAGGTGCTCAGTCCTCTTCCCTTCTAGAAGGTAACCATTCTCACTTACTAGTTAGGATAAATAACTCTACATCATGGTTTCGGTAAATAACTCTTCCTGTTTTGTGTTTTTGTTTTTCTCCCCACATAAAGAGGGAAGATTTTACTGTAAACTTTACCAAGGTCACACAGCAAGTTAATAATATGATTGAGAGGAGGCCTAACTCCCAATTACTGCTCTATTCTATAGACAACACTGGGTTTTTTATAAATCCCTGCTGGATTACACAAATGAGAACAAGAAAATAGGATAAAGAAAATTTTCCTTCTTTCTTTCTTGAATTAATTAATTGTACACGGGACTTTAGCTCAGTTATAATTATTGGCCTTTAAGTTATAAAGTGTATATATTTCAAAGACAGCTAATTTTAAATACAGCACTAACTCAAATAAATAAAGTAAAAGGGGTGTGCTGCTCAGAGCATTTTTATTTTATGGAAAATTTACCCTCACAGGGTTTTATTTGGTTTCACTTTTCTGAACTCATCAGTGTCACTTCAAGGACACTGACAGCACATCTGAGTTTGAAACTTCCAAGGAGAATAAGGACAGATTTTTCAATGACTTCTTTGTTTTGGGAAGACATAGCCCCTTATTCACAACCATTTCCTTTCTTTTCCTCTCAGATCATTCTGGGTATGAAAAAAAAAATTCCTCGGGAGGTTAGAAACATTCTTTGAAAATTTTAAAAAGTAGATAAGGGAATATTTTTGCCTTAAAACAACTTTTTATTCTGTAGTCTGCACACATTCTCAAAAAGTCTTGATTTTCAGAAATCTGACCCACATATTCTCTGTAATCAAGGTGACATGCTATAACTTGGAAAGGAGGAGTCAGCTGTCTGAAATCAGAAACATATTGTCAATTTTTCTTAAATCAGTGATAGACAAAGGGCAGTCTTAAAAATAAATGCAGCCCCTGGAGTGCTAATATTCAGTCTTTTTTAATACAGAACCACAGCACTGGGAGAATAAAGGCACCAGCACATAATTCTCATTCTGAGACCTGTTCTACACTGAGAGCTCAGATCAACATAATACCGCTTAGGCCTACCTTCTAGTGCACGCATACACACTCATGTGGCTGTAAAGTTGAACTTTACGACCCCATAAATCGGCATCATAACACCACCAGTGCAGGAGGCATAGAGTTTTGGTCGATTTTAGTAATGTGATTTAACATCAGTGTAGGCAGAGGGAAGTTAATGCAAAGTTGTTAGTCTCCGGGATCCATCCCAGAAGTCCCTGTTCTTGCAATTTTGGCATTCCAGCTCTGTCTGACCTTGGCCACGTCATCAACAAATAGCTTCTTCCCTACCTGCAGCTCCGGGAAGGTTTGAATTTCATTTCTTGATCAGGCAACGTGGAGAACTTTTCACCAGAGCAGGTAATGGTGTCCGAAGACAGCAAACTTGCCCCAGCTTGGAGCCGTCCTGAGATCTTAGATCTGATTAGGGTGAGGAATCAATGCCCTCTCAGCTCCAAAGTATCAAAAGGAATCAGGATATTTACAAAAAAAATTTCATGTGGTATGATTGAGAGGGGCCACAACAGGGATACGCAGCAGTGCCACATTAAAATCAAAGGGTATGTCTACAACAGCAATTTAGGTCGACTTAAGGACCCTTAAGTCGACCTAAATTACTCCATGTCTACACCTGACTGTCATTAAGTCGACTTAAGAAATTCCTTAAGTTGACTTAATGAACGCTTAAGTCAACTTAATAACTACCCCTCCTTAGGTTGACTTAAGCTTTAAGTCGACTTAAGGACGATGTGGACGATGAGTAACCCTTAAGTCAACTTTATTAAGTTGACTTAATGCCAGTGTGGATGCCTATGTTCAATGTTAAGTCAACTTAAAAGAAACCACTTTGTTAAGTTGACTTAAAGTCAAGTCGACGTTATTAAGTCGACATAACAAAGTCGACTTAGCTTTTTCTAGTGTAGACATACTCAAAGTGCTTCGGCAGCCTTATCAGCAGATAAAGAAGACAAACAGTCATTCAGGGTCCGCACCAAAGACATGTAGGTATTATGAGGAGCTGGATGAAGTTCTTGGTTGTGACCCAACCAGTATGCTGCCACAGAACATTGATACCTGTCCGGACTCCAGGGTGAATGAGGATGACTCTGTGGATGAGGAGGAGTTGGAAGATGAGGAAAATGGGGTTTGGTAGACTGGAGTGTTGGTTCCCCCAGACAGCCAGGAGCTTTTGGTCACCCTGGAGCAGCGTGCCCCACCTCAGGGTGGCATCAGTGGCTGTAGTACAGGGAAAGGCACATCAAGTGAGTGTCTGATTTTTGCTATGCTCTTTTCACAGTTGCATTCCATTGGTACCCAAGGAGAATGGGGGGGGGCATCTGGCCACACCCTCTGGGGGACAGTGATGTGGCCCCAGGCTGCTGCAGGATGGGTGCAGAGCCCATCACATTGGGGGAGAGAATAGGCCATTAGTGTGGAGATGGCATGCGAGGAGGAACTGTGACAGCAGCACTGTGAAAGTAGGGGGAGGCATAGCTGTGGGCTGTTGTGGAACCCAGCCATCAGAGCATATAAGAGGTGGAGAAAAGGTGCAGGGGACCCACTGGTGGGGGGAAATTTTGGAGGGGTTGCAGCAGGGCTATGAGAGGGGGTGGGTAAGAAAGTCTGCTATTACAGATATATCCTGCAGCATGTATTGTACCCTCCCCTGTCTTGGTGTGACTAGTTAAACAGATTTTTGATGTGCAAGCAGATGCTTTGATTATCGTCTGGGGAGATGTCCACAAAAGTCTTATACAGGTATTCACGAATCCTTGCAAAAAGGTTTCTGGGGAGGCCGGACTTCTCTTCCCCAGCACGGAATGGAACCTTGCCCTGCCACTCAGCTAATAAACCTGAAGACATGAGCATGGCACAGAGCAGGGCAGCATATGGGCCAGGCATGCACACCGCAGATTACAGCAGCTGTTCCTTCTTGGACAGTGTGACCCTCAGGAGACTGATGTCACACATGGTCACCTAGGGAAGATGGTGCACAAATAGACTTCACCTAACTCCCGCACCTCCTTCAATGGGCTCTGCACGGCACATTGTATTTTCCATCATGCTACCTCCCCTATTCACATTTTTTTGGGGAGGCTCACTGGGATGATTGGTTCCCTCAAACTTACCATCACGTGGATGGCACTCTGAGCTGTGTTACTGGTCAGTGTTCTGTTCAAAGTGGAATGTCTTTAAAAATGTACAGTTTGCAGCAATCAGGGGAGGTCAGGGAGGAATGTATGATTCCTTGCATTGTATTGCCTCACCCAACAATGAGAGAAAGTGTAAATCTCAGGATGACATGTTCACCGAGATCATGTGCTCCTCCATGGCAGCAGATTTGGAGCTCAGAGCATGGTGGTTCTCCCTGTCCAAGAAAATAAAGTTCTTCATGGAGGACAGAAGAGCAGCATGGGACCAGGATTGGGAAATGCAGCAAGAGATGCTGTGAATCATGCATGATCAGTTTGACACACTGCAGTGCCTGACTGAGCTCCAGGAAGAACAGTGGTCACACAGCCCCCTCATCTCCCTCCCCACCACAGGCCCTGGAGAATGAATCACAAGTTGTGGAAGCCAGTCCCTCCCACCACTGATCAAGGAGAAACAGGGGCAGGGTGCCATATGTGGTTACCTCAAAACCCAGGGCCAGATTAACCGGCCCGAGGCCCCCAGGTTACTCCCCACAATTCCCCCCCCCCCTCCTGGGGGCCCCCTGCCCCCTGCAAAACCCCATTCCCCAGCCTGGGCCCCCCACTGCAGGGTACAGGCCCTTGCCCCCCTGTCACTGGGGGGCCCTGGGGCCCGAAAGTACTCCTGGCCCAGCCAGTCTACCAGGGGGGAATGGGGCAGCTGGCGCACTCCAAATTGATTTGCCATTGACTGGTAACAGTCTGGAGTTGCAAGCTTCCACCGAGCGACAACCACTCGGTTCTCCACTGTGAGAGCTGGTTTCAAGTGAGTATTCATACACTGCAATGCTGGGGAGAGCTCTTTTCAAAGTTCAAGGAAAGTGCCCTTTCGCATACAGAGGTTGTGTAGCCACTGCTCATCATCCCACATGCTCAGCACAGTGCAGTCCCACCACGCTGTGTTTGTTTCCCAGGCCCAGAAAAAGTGCTCCACAGACTGAAGATTGAGGATTACAGCCTGCAGAAAGTGGGAATTATTTCAGTCAATGGCTTCCAGTAGGGCAGCCTCAATAACATCACAGGTTTCTGCACTGCACTGGAAATACTGCAAAATAAGCCGAGACATGTTTAAAATGCTGTCCATAATACTATAGAGATGAACAGGCTCCATGCCTGCAGCAGAGAAAAATGGCATGAAAACTGTTTCCTGTTTCTTTGCCAGAAGGAGGGCGGGAGAGGGGGCAAATTTGCATCATGGAAGACAGCTGACTTCCCACAAGTCAGCAACAATTCTACATTTGACCGAACAGCTAGCAATGAGGACACAAGAACCCGGAGTAAGGAGTGTTGTGTGAACACGCTCTTCCACATTTAATAATTCAGCATCTCAGAAGTGACTTTAAATGTCACCCCAGTGTACACATAGCCCAAGAGATGACTGCTCAGATCAGTAAGGAATGCTGAATGTTGGGACTTGTAACCTCGATGATTCTACAGCAACAGAAGGATGTCTGCAGTTTGTTAATTTCATGCAAATTAAGTGGAGTCTTCTGGCACCAGGCAAGTTGCCAGTGCAGATCTCAGGTAAAGTTTTGGACACCTCTACTTTACATTCTTGCTTAGATCAAAAAAGAAATGAATTTCTTTCACAGAACTTTTTTTTCCATGTTCTGTTTCTGAAATAATTTTTTACCATAATTTCTCTTTCTTAACTAAAAACTCCAGATATTTAAATAAACTACTTTCATTTCAGGACAATTACCACATATTAATAATAGGTATATCAGTTAATTTTGTACCTTTTTAAAAAAATCCCTAGGATTTATATCAGAACACAAGGCGAGAAGATTTAAATCTGGCATGACTTTTTTTGCAATCAGAATATATTTTAAGTCATTGTTGCCATATTTAGGATAACATGAACAAAGTTTTAGATAACCATATACTTTTATGCTTGCATTCAATTTCAGTTCCTGGTGGTATTAAAGGCATAAGTTTATCACATTCATGACAATGTTCTGGTAATCATTAATCTTATGCGGTTTATGACAATTTATCATCAGAAACTTCAAGCAGCAGTGAATTTATTGAAAGATTAATAAACTCTGAGTAGTACTTCTTTGTTGAGCTAAAAAAGTCCCAAAATCTTCATTTAGATTAATATTAATCCTTATGAATACATCAACTCCAGAAATACAGGGGAAAAGGCCAAACTTTTTTCCTCTTTATTTTATTTTAGATAGCTGAATTTATCAGCTATAGCTGAAGGAGCACTATTTGAAATATTGACGGTTTGAGATAGTCCTTATTGAAAAAGTATGCTGAGCAGTTGAATGCAAATGGTTGCTTTTATGGATAACCAAACTTTTCAAACCACTGAGTCTAAAATTAGGCTTCCAAAAAGCTAGGAGAGGTGTTTAGACAAGGAAATTGATCTGAATGAGAGGGTTTCTATACGAGAAAGGGAATATACATATCTATCTATCTATCTATCTATCTATCTATCTATCTATCTATCTTGCTCATATATATAATTTTACCCATTTTATGGGTTGTTTTTTTTTGTTTGGTTGGTTGGCTTTTGTTTTGTTTTGTTTGTTTTTTTGCTACGAAAAAGGTGCTCTGCTGGAAAAGTTGTAAGGAAAAGAGAATATTGTACATGTGGTGGACATGTCCAGGAATTAGATAGCTTGGGAAGGAAATTATTAAAGAGATTCATTTTATAAGATGCCACCTTCCTACTTTGCATACTGCTACAGTAAATGATCTGCATTTTAAACAGAACCAATGAGTAATTATTATATTGTTAGCAGCTAGACTCTGTATTGCATATTACTGGAAAAATATGATTCCTCCTACTATAGAGTTGTGTTATAGTAAACTATGGACTGTCCTTGTAATGGAAATGTTTTCACATCAAATACATACATAAGAGAAGCTCCAAGAGAAGCTCAGATTACTTACTCCAAAAGCTGGTGTGGTGATAATGGAGATTTGGAGTTAACAGAATACGTGGTAAGTGGTCTACTGAATAATGGCTTCATGGCACATCTAAAATAATATAATAAAGAAAACCAAACTGAAAAGTGTAGCCAAAGTAAATCCATCAAGAGCACTAAGACAATCTTGACATATTGTACATTGGCACACATAATTAAAGATAAACCCAACTTTTCTGTAGTGCTTCTTGTGCTTTGTCTGCTTGTGTAAAACTTCTTTTTTCACCAGATGATTGCTAACCTACTTTTTTTCCTCTCCCAAATTCACATTAGGTCCCCTCCTGACCTTCCGCTGAGCAGAACAGTAGTGACTTTCAAAGCTGCAGGATGGTCCTGAAGTAAATGAATTTTCTGCTTCTGTGGGGTTTTTTTAAAAAATAAATAAATAAATAAAAACCATTGCTTCTTTGAACCCTAATTTAGGGTGTTTCCTTTCAGCTCCATAAATCATTAGCACAGCCTTCAACTAGGTGAACTGTCCTTGCCAATCCTTACAGATTGCAATATATCACTAACTTTATACAATACAAGGTACTATAATACGAGAAAGGCAAACAGAACTTTAACTCTTTGCATGACTGTACTTTCCCGAATTCATGAGATAAGCACGTAAGTGGTTTTCAAAGGGGTTTAAAGGATAGCTGTATTTCTCTGCCTCCCTTTTCAGAAAAGTGAGGGTTGTGATGGATATTTATGAAAGATCATATAATTATTAGACTCATAGGGTGCATCTACATTTGTAAATTAAGTCGACTTAAGCTTCCTTAAGTCAACTTAATTTACTCTGCGTCTACACTACATTTTCCTTAAGTTGACTTAAGCAAGCTGCTTAAGTAGACTTAAGGAAAATTAAGTCGACTTTACTAAACCTGGTTTAAAGTCGACTTTAGGCTTAAGTCAACTTCCTAAAGTCGACTTAAGCCAGTGTAGACCTGGAGTAGCCCTAAGTCGACTTTAAGTCGACTTAGGGCTCTCCAGGACTCCCCCACTGCCCTCCCTGCTTGGGGGGTGGCATAGGGGAAGCCTGGCATGCCCCCCACAGGGAAGGGCAGAGCTCTGCCCACCCTGCCCCTATGCCCTGCCAGGGTCCCTGTCCCCCTTTGCCCCATTGTACCCAGGTACAATGGGGCAAAGGCTGAGTCCCCTTGCAATTGGCAAGGGGTGCCCCCCTGCCACCGTGGACCTCTCCCAGGTCCACCTAGCCCCTAGAAGTCAACCTAGGCATCCAGTGTGGATGCTCTAGGTCGACTTTGAAAGTTCCCCCCAAGTTGACTTAATTTTATATTGTGGACATGCTAAGTCAACTTAGCTAAAGTCGACCTAAATTAATAAGTGTAGACATAGCCATAGACTGTAAGATGAGAAGGGACCATCATCATCACCTAGTCTAACCTCCTGCACATTGCAGGACACAGAACCTCACCCATCCACTTCTGTATTACACATCTAACCTTTAACTGAGTTACTGAAGTCCTCAAATCTTTATTTGAAGACTTCAAAATACAGAGAATCCACCATTTACACTAGTTTAAACCTGCAAGTAACCCATGCCCATAATGCAGAGGAAGGCAAAACAAAAAACCCAGAATCTCTGCCAATCTGACCCAAGGAAAAATTCCTTCCAGATCAGTTAGACCCTGAACATGCGGACAAGACCAGTCAGACACCTTGGAAAGAATTCTCTGTAGTAACTCAGTCCCCTCCTTATCTAGTAACCCATCACCAGCAGTTGGAGATATTTACTGCTAAGAGTCAAGTCAGCTATATGCCATTACAGGCAGTCTCATCATACTAGTCTCTCCATAAACTTATCAAACTCAGTCTTGAAGCTGGTTAGGTCTTTTCTCCCACTGCTCCCCTTGGAAGACTGTTCCAGAACTTTACTCCTGTGGTGGTTAAAAAAACTATGCCTAATATCAAGACTAAACTCGTTGATGGCCACTTCATATCCATTTGTTCTTGCATACACAATGGCACTTAATAACTCCTCTTCCTCCATGGTATTTACCCCTGTGATGTATTTATTAACTGGTTGAGGAGCTCCCAATGTTCCCCTTTCTTATCTGAGGAGAAAGCCCACCAACTCCTGGGAGCTGCTTACCATTGGTCAGACAGCATTCAGACTTCAAATTTCTCCAGAGCTGTGAGACTGAGAAATAGGGATTGCCATCCAAGGAACTGGTTCTTGAAACTAGGAGGTTAAGTGGGCTTCCACTGGCAGGGTGATCATACACTTCTATGGTACCATGTGCCATAGGGTATGTTCCCCATGTTGGCCCTGCAACAGCTGAATTAGGACAGGTAGGCCGAATCACCTCATTAGCTGAAAATAGGATATCTTTAGGTTGGACACTGATAGAGATAAGCTCACCTGTGCAGGACAGGCAGGGCTACTGCAAAAGATGGGAAACCGGAAACAGAAGGGGCTTCAGGGAAGGAGTCTGCACTCATTCCTTTGGATGAGGGTTGCAGAGGCAAGTTGTCTAAAATTCCTCCCTGGGAGGAGGGATTGAAGAGACTGGCAAACCCAGAAGAGTGGGGAGGCCAGGAGATAGGCACAGGGAAGCAGCTCAGGGAAAGGCAGCAAGGTGCATGGACTGGACTGTGGCTGCTGTGTAAAGCTGAGCTTGAACCTGGAGTTTAGGATGGGCCCAGGATCCCCTGCTAGGCCCTGCAGCAAGGGCACTGTGAGGCAGTGAAGCAGAAGACTGCCTAGAACTGCTGGAAAGCAGAACCTTTAATACCCTTCTCCCCTCGAATGGGGGAAACCACAGTGATGATCTGTCTGTAGGACAGAGTCATAAAGAGGACAGCTGTAGCTCCTGAGTATGAGAGAAGAAACTGACAGCCCAACTGCTGGAGAGGACATAAGCCTGACCAAGCTAATCCCCAGAACTGCCAGGAAGTGGCACTCTCCAGCAGTGAGTAGAGCACCCTGTCACACCCAGGCTTCTAAAGCCCTCTATGAGTTCTCCTTGCTTTCTTTAGAAGAAGATTTCAGAACAAGAGGGGAAGAGCAAGCAGGATAGTGCTGACCTGGCCTATTTTGGAGGTGCATGGAGGACTGATATAATGGAGCCCTCACTCTAAGCCAGAATGACCTCAGGAAATCATTCAGAAAGGACTACCCCAGAGGGTCATCTGCTTGTGAGATGGGGACCGGAAGAAACAGAGGAAGTTGGGTGGCTGTCTGCACAAGCTATTATTGTCATGAGAGTTGATTTGAAGTTGACTGCAAAGTGTGGAAAGATAAAAGGAGTTGGACCTGAGAGACCAGGAAGATTAACAAGCAGGGGTAATGACTCTGAGCTGATCTGGACTGATCATGTGAATTGAAGCATGAGCCCGGGGGAGGGTGCTGGGACTACATATAGCTCTGAGAATAGGTCATTGTATTACTAAACTCTAATAAAATAAGCTATCAGGATAAGTAGGATAAAACACTTGTACTCATCTGGCAGGCTCTGAATGAGAAGAGAATTAGAGCCTGGGTACTGCCATTCCTTTGCGCTTCCTGGGTACTGCCATTGCTTTGCACTTTTCCTTTTCAAAGCCTGAGGAGATATCTGGGGATTGGGATTCAAGAGCAGATGCCTATGTCCAATGTTAAGTTGACTTACTAAGGTTGACTTAAAATGAGCCACTTCGTTAAGTAGACTTAACAAAGTCAACTTAACTTTTTCTCATGTAGACATACACTATGAGACTGAGGAGGGTTGAGGCACATGGCCTTACATAGATGGTCTTAGTTTCTGCAAAGTGTCCTGAGATCTGCATGGATTCTTGGACACCCTGTTCTGCAATTTGGGATTGAACAAACCCTGCCTCTCCTACAGAACAAGGTCTCTTGGAAAGAGCTCTGTTTCCTGGTCACTATGGATATTTCCCCTGGGTGAGAAGATCATTTTGCAGACAGCTGAATGAATGCTGTATTAGATTAACATATTTTGCTCATGTTGTATTTATGAGCATATCACAATTCTCTAGCACCTGTCATCTAATAAATATCTTTGTTAATATTTTAATTTATGGATTGATTGCAACTTTCTTAAATTTAAGATCTGTTGTTTACCTGTAGTTAAGTTTTCTGTAAGATCTTTCATTTTCTTCATTTGGTTTGCTTAAAATTTCTCAGAAATGTATACATTTATTCTTTTTTTTTTAAAGGTGACAATCAGTAAAAAACAAAAATGAAAGGCACTTGGGGGGTGAGGGATGGTGCCCAGCACTTGTAGGTTGCACTGGGTCCTGGGGGAAGTACTCATGATGTAACAGTTGAGGACATTTTCCACTCCCTGAAGACCTGTTGCTGAAGTGGAGGGGTGACCTCAGTTGGCTCTGTGCCCATCTCACTCCTCCCATGAACAGTGTGTACAGGGCTCTGCTGAAGGGCTGGGGTCAGAAAAGAAGAGGAAGGCTACATGTGTAAGTACCAGACCCCTAAAGGACAGAGCACCTTCCCTAGGGATGGAGCCATGTTGAAGGGCCAGGGTCAGGAGGGATCTCTGTATGGCAGGAGGGTGGATATTCACAGGGTACAGGCAGTACCCTGCATTCAGGCAGTCTCGGCAGCCAGCACCCAGCTCCTCTCACTGCAGAGGAAGCAAAAGCAGCCAGACTGAAGTCTGGCAGAGACTGCAAGAGAAATCCAAGTCCCCAGAAAGCCAAAATCTGCATGAAAATTGGTAAAGCCTGAAGCTTTTTCAAAACGTAGGAACTTTTTGGAGAAAAAGTGTAATACTGAAAATGAAGGGCCTTAGTCTTAAACTATTGTTTTGGTATTGTATTGCTTCTGTTTCCTGATTGGATGAAATCATCCAGTGCCATTACTTGATTATTGTATTATGGTAATCCTTAATGGTTGTGATCAAGAGTCAGAGTTCCATTACATTAGTCATTATACATACATAGAAGAAAAATACAATCTTTGTCTCTGAAGTTTACAATATTCATGGGTCATGAGAGACAACAGGTTGTTATGACAAATAGGTAAAGGAAACAAAGTAATAATGAGATGGGTGTGATTAATGTAATACACAGCTGTCCTCTTATAGCTCCTGTTTAAGCATTGTCAATTGTTTTGTAGACATCCTAGCAGAGGTGAGTTTTAAGGGTGAGATTTAAAGGAGGTAACAATAGTGTCTTTGCAGATTTTTTTACAGGCAATTTCTCCCTTGCATAAGTGGCATGGGAGAAAGCACAAATATATGTGAGAAAAAATTGGACTGATGGGTTGTAAAAGTTGGCATTTGCTGGCAGAGTATATATGGGATTTGATGGCTCTACCAAATAAGAGGTGAGTACAATGAGACTATACAAGACCTTAAAGAAGAGAGTAGTAAGCTAAATTGGGATGTATCATTTTTTTCTTTCTTGTACTTAAACTACTTTCACATTTTCTTTCTGTAAACATCTGAGCTAATAAAACTTGATGACTCCAATGTTTGCAGGAAACACACAATAAATGCTGTGCGGATGGCCAAAACAAAGTCACTGAAAAAATGCAGTATGTATGGATATTTCTTTGCATTATTCACCCAGGCATAATTTGAAACTGAGTGTCTATTTTTGAAGTCAATCAGATTTCAATGTTACTTTCTTGTCTTGATTATTTAATTGGTCCTCTTCCCCAATGAAACAGCCAAGTCCACTGTGGAACTTCGTGCTTCTTGTTACTCTGACTTTGACTCAGTGCTGAGTTAGGAGGACGCCTCCTGACATGAGACCCAGATCCTATGGATTCATCCTACCATAAACCCCCTTTACAAAGATATAACAAACACTAATGGTGTGTTAAGGCTTACTATTCATGTTATTCAGACCGCCTCATCCTTGAAGAAGAGATTGGAAGACTGAAGCCATTAGAAATGCATTGAGAGACTAACTTTTTTCAAATGTATAAGCAGGACTTTTAAAATTAATTCTTTGGATTTTACTGGGTTATTAAGCAGGCATCCTTTGCCATCTTTCTGCTTTGCCCTGAGAAAACCTGACTATCTATACAGTAACCACTGCATCTTTGATGTGATGGTGAGTATAAGAATTATGCTGAAACATGATATAAACACAGATCCCTGATTAATACTTAATGTAACCAATTGAAAAGAAGACCAGCATTTCTGACAATAAATTCGTTATCTCTCAAGGTGATTGGTAATCTGATTTTTTCCTACCCACCCTCAACACTCAAAATTAAATCACCCACCTTCTGTCAACCCAAACATAATCTTTATAGTTACTTTTAAAGCTGTGGGATAGTCTTTGTAAATGAAATTGCACTGCGATTCTGAAACCTAATTTAGGGTCTATAGATTTTCAGCTCCATAAATCATCAGTATGGCCTTCAGCTGAACTGAACTCACCACTTCTTGCAGATTGTAATATATAATATAACTATAGTATATAAAATATAAGATACAATAACAGTCTCTCTTAAAGATCAACTCCAGGACAGCATTTATAAGAAAGATACATTCCACTGGGATAATACTATAATATAAAACTCGAAATCCTATTAAGATGACTTATGCCTTGCACATCCTCTCTGGAGGTTGACTTCAGTTCAGGTGAGAGAGACTTCTTAACCTTTGTAAACGGCCCCAATCCATTTCTATACTTCTTAGAAATACTTTTTGTAACTCTTAATAATTACAGAACTCCTTATCTTGATGCCCCCTCAGAATGTTTCTTTAATATGAAGACACATTAAAAACAGTGGGCTGAAATGTTCGTTGTGAGTTATGCATAGAAGGTACTCTCTGTAAGTGGATCTAGTCTTCTAACTCAAAGGGAACAGGTTCCCTTGCAGCTACCATTTTCTAGATGGTGCTTCATAGCACCACAGATCTGTGTTTGGAGAATGAGTGGTAACCTATAATCCATGGAGCATTGGGGAAAGAATCTAGGGAGACTCACATCATTTCCTCCTCCTATCCAGAAAAGATATTCCCCAGAAAAGTAATATGCTGCTAGGATCTGCAGTTCCTCACAGTGCAATCCCCTTTCCACTTGTCCCTGGGTTTTACAGAAGTAGCCCTGACAGAGTATGAGAGAAGGCCATAAAAGACATCAAGCTGATTGGTAAGGTAATTGGCCTAAACTTATTACATTGATAGATAAACACAGCCTGTAGCATTTCTTTCCTTAATTGTTCTATATCTGGGAGAGGTCCTGAAATTGCTGGCAAAAAATTGTTTTTGACAAGTTGTATAAACCCATCTTGTACATCCACATGTTTCCTGTACAGTCATGTGTGTGACTGTAGATTTTGCAGGTCAGGTATTGAATTCATGTAATTTCCTTTTTCATGCTTATCTGTAATTACCTCTAGAATTAACACTAAAGCATTTGATAGGCACATGCAGAAGAAAAACCAAATACAACTTGAGTTGTGTTACGGAATCAGCTGTCATCAGTACAATATGCTTCACACTCAACTTCACGCACGTTTTCTGGAGGGAACAACATAACATGCTTGCACAGGTCTTGATTGCAATATGAGATTCTCAGGTTCAGTATCAGTCTTTGTGTCCACCATCCCTGCTTATCAGCAATTTGTCTCCTCATAGTCCTTCAAATCCTGTCCTTTTCCCATGCTTCATGTTATTATTCCTTTTTCTCCTTTACCTCATCCCAATTCTGTGCTTTTTTTCCTGCTATCCACTTGTGAAGAATGTAGGAATCATTTGCTTTATTTTCTATGTATGTCTATGCACAAACATGTGTGCAGGTGGGTTTGGTGGTTATTGTATTGCTGAAAAAGGCTATGTCTACACTGGCAAGTTAGTTGAAATTAAGGAAGTTTAATTCGAACTAACTAAAGCCATGGCTATACTAGGCTTTAATTAGTTCGAATTAAGGGCTTCCTTAATTCGAACTAATAAATTTGAATATGTTATTCGAACTAAGGGTTAATTCGAACTAGTTAGTTCGAATTAACCAATGTGGCCATGTTAGTTCGAACTAATTGCATGAATGGCACTTGCTTAGTTCGAACTAAATTTTGCTAGTTCGAATTAAGTTAATTCGAACTAACTAAAATTAGTTTGAATTAGTTAGTTCGAATTAACTAATTCGAACTAACTTTGATAAGTGTAGACATAGACTAAGATAGCTAGGGGTAAAATCCTACAAGAACTCAAAACAATGGTTATATAAAGAATTAAATTGTCCATTGTCCATTTAAGCACAAGGCAAGCTATTATATGAAAACCTCCAGTCCCCTCTGGAGAAACACCTAAACTAGTTTGAGTCAGGTTCTGGGTTCCTGGTTGGAAAAAGCAACACTGAACTGAATTAATGACAGCCTGTGAACTCAGACACACTGACTGGGGGTCAGACAGTCCTAAAGGCACATTCACAGGGAGCAACCTGTCTTGCCCAGCCACAATGCTCAGTGGGTGCCTAGTCAAGTGGAACTGCCAAGGAATGAGTAAGTTAGATAAGACAGTAGTGTTTAGACTTTTGTTATTTTTAAGTTTTTTCTCTCTGTGCTTGTGATAGTTCTGTGGATAAATAGATCATACTCTGTTTTGTTGTTCTTTTACCAGCTAGTCCCAGCTTCTTGAAAGGATAATAAAGCAATGGGCTAAATTCAGTTGCACCTGCTTGAGGCAAATGCACTTAGTAAATGGGGGGAGGGCGCTATGGACTAAACGTGAGGTGAGTCATAGGATTTCATTTTGAGAGAAGTGCATGGGGATAGAAAGAAGGATATACAGTGCAACTTAAAACTAAATCATCATACTCATAAGCTTGGAATAGACTACTCCATTCTATGCATCATCACATTATTTCCTCCACCAAAGTCCACTTCATTCTTGGTCTTCCAACACTAATCTCCTATGGACACAATCTGCTCCCACTTTGATAGCCAGTACTTATTAGTTTACCTTTATCTACTTAATGAAAGGTATCATGTGTTAAGTTCCTAAATTAGTAGCCCAATTTCCAGAGGTGCTGAGCAAGCAGCTCCCAATGAATCCTAGAAATATTGGATTAAAGTGAGCCTTAAGTAGCTTCTTACCCCAGCTACTTACACTGAGACAGGACAAAGTATATCTAGACCAACCCTAACAGGTGTTTCTCCACCCTGTTCTTGAAAACTGCACAGTGATGGATTCCACAATCTTCCTTGGATGCCTATTTCTGAATTTAATGATCATTATAGTTAGAAAGTTTCCTAATATCTAATTTAAGTCACTTTTGCTGAAGATTAAAGCAATTACTACTTGTCTTTCCTTCAATAAGCCTGGAGAACAAATGATCACTGACCTCTTTATATCAGCCCTTAATATTTTGAAGATTGTCACCATGTTACCCCTCGGTCTTCTTTTCTCAACATTTCACATGCTCAGCTTGTTTAACCTTTCTTTATAGATCAAGTTTTATAATCCTTTGATTTTTTTTTTTTGTTCTCCTCTGGACTCTCTTTTAAAGTGGTGCCCAGAAATGTACGCAGTACTCCAGCTGAGGCCTCACCAGTGATGAGTAGACTGGGACAGTTTCCTCCCATGTCTAACACAACACTGTTAATGCATCCCAGACTGATATTAACCTTGTTCACAACTGCATCACATAGTTGACTCATTCAGTGTGTGATCCCCCATAATCCCAGATCCTTTTCAGCAATCCTACTGCATAGACAGTTATGTCCTATTTTGTGTTCGTGCAACTGACTTTTCCTTTCTAAGTATTTGTACTTGTCTCTCTTGGCTTTAGTCTTCTTCATAACAGACCAATTTGTCGAGGTCATTTTGATCTCTAATCAAAGGAAGAAAATGGTGGATAAGGACCATGTCTTCCTATATGCTTGAAGAGTACCCTGTACATGTATTGTTCTGTATGGGTCCTGAAAAATTAAAATTTTACCTAAATTTCAAATAACAAACTTTACATATCTTCCCTGAGTGCTCTTGTGGTGTTTACATCAATATGTGTAACCTCTTTTCTGACCTTTCCAAATGCTTGGGTTGCATGCTAACTCTGAAGAAAAGACAAACACTTCCAGAAATTCAGTAATGTGAGGGAAAAAAACTATCTTTACCACAGCAGTACTAGTTAATATAACAGCCACATCTGCTGACTTTAAATCTTTGCATGACCTACAGTAACACAATGATAAGAACAAATCCAAAAGCACTCCAACAAAGCAGGCTATAGTGCTTCTATGATGCCATGAAAATTAACATTTCTTTCTACATCAATTTGTAATGTTATAAAGATACCACTGAAAACAGAGACTAGGGGAATAAATGACTAGGAAAAAAAAAACTTTTAACAGGAAAAACAAATCACCTTTATTGTTTTCTTTAAAATAAAGATGACCCAGACTGTCCTTAACAAGGAAATATTTACCTGTGCTCAAAATCACTTCAACATGACATTACATTCTAAATATAGGAATATTATGAGAAGTAGGTGTACAGTTAGGCCAAATATTTTGATCAGATATGGAGCACAGTAAGTTTGATAACTTCGAGACATTACCATTCTTTCTGAATAGTAACAGAAAGCAAAATACTTCCTGAAAATAAAATATTTCAAGTTCTTTATATGTATTAGTTAATTGATCTATCAGTGCAAATGAAAGAAGCTCAATGATTTCCCACATGGGTATCACATCTACAGAACTACTTGCACTAAGTAACTGGGGACTGATTTACTAGGCTATTTTTCTCTTTCCTTCCTTGTACTTCATAAATATTGTATTTAGTTATTCTCACCAGCTACAGTCTGTGTCAATTTCCCATAAATATAGAAACCCAATAATTATTTATCACACAAATAATTCAGTATATTTTGAAAACAGATAAATAGATTAAAAATTACCATTTCCTCTGCCACCTGAATATTTTCAAAAATGGAAAAAAATATTCCGTCCCAATTTCCTTTTGACAGATGAATCCCAAAGTATTCTGACTTAGATTCAGGGTGCTCTGATTTACTGCCAAGTAACAGAGAACTTTGCAAGGGTGCATCATGTGATATGGATTTTATTTTACACTTGAGTATTACAGTTATAAGACATAGTTTAATATTTCTTAATTGCTATGATTTTCAGCCTTCTTCCCAGTATTATGAGACACACAGGAAACTTAAGCCCTGATTCTGTTCTCATCTACCATACACAGATGTAAATCAGAAAGAATTCCATTAAAAATCAGTGTAGTTCTACCACTATAAAATCAGTGTAAATTAGAGCAGAATTGGTACTTTGGTCTTAAAATCAACCAATGCTTTTTAAATGCTACTGATAACTTTATTTTTACAAATATATATTGTAGATCAAAACTATAGCTGAGTTAAAAAATAATTAGATAAATTCATGAGAATAGGTCTGTTAGTGGCCAGGGCCCAAGCCAGCTTTTTCAGGCCTAGTACAGACTTGTAACACAGACTCCCTAGTAATGGGGGTTGCGGCCTGGGCCAGACTGCCCAGGGCCTCTATGTGCTGGTAAAATGTACCCTTCCCCACTCCCATGTGGGAGCCCCGTTGGTGGCTATTTGCCAAGATGGTCAGGGACACAATCTCATGTTTTGGATGCCCCTAAGTCTTTGATTGCCAAAAGACGGACCTGAACAACAGGGGATGGACACTCAGGCCAAGTCTATACTGTCTGTGGCAAATTTGCTGCCATCAGCTTGATCTTTCCAGATCGATTGAGCAGTCAGTGAGGACCTGCTCAATTGATCTGGAAGTTGATGAATTAAGTCCACCCTTTCAAGAAGAGTAGTGCTGAGTAGATGGGACAGCATTTCCCTATTCAGTGCATTGGAGATGGCGTGGTGAGTAGGCATTGGGAAGTCAAAGGGAAATATTCAAGTTATTTTAATAGCTTGCATATCTCCCTTTGACCACCATCAAAATCCATGGCCAGTGTAGATCTGGCCTCCATAACTGCCCTATTCTGGTCATTCCCTCTGAAACATCTTGCAGCAGCCACTGGGCTAAATAGGTCATTGGTCTGATCCATTATGGAATTCTTTTGCAGCTTCCAAAAGCCTCAGGCAAGGTTGAGATGTCACTGTACAAACTCGAGGAAAACCTGACCACTGCTCCAAAGAGCTCACAATGTAAGGCCCTGATCTTGCAGAGGTTTGACACAAATGTAACTTTCAAACACAGTCTGAACTTTAAGCTGCATGGGATGGCTCATGCAGTGAGTTACTTGCGTACGTAACTCTTTACAGGATCGGCGGGCTACTTTATGACAAGAGGCAACACACTGGGTATGAAAAGCAATAGGGAGAAAGAGTGGAAGAAAGAAGAGCAGCAGTAATGTCACACGAGTGCATAGTTTATCAATGGGCATAACTGGATGGATCTGAATGCTTTAGGTTTTTTTTTTTTAAAGGTAAATAAATAAATATCAAAGCAATTCCCTTGTCTTCTAGTTTGCTTTACTAATTCCTGTGAGGGAATTTAAGGGCTACAAAATATTTTAAATAGACAATAAGGCTCTTACAGTTGTTTTTTTTTCCTCTATTAGATGACAAGTAGCAATATCCCAGTGATATTAAATGCCGTTTCTAAAGCAGTGAAAAAGCAATAGTCTGTTTTCGTTGTTGAATCTTGATCTTCTTTCTTTGTTCATCTGTGAAGACAGGGAGGATCTTTAATGTAATTCTGGCCCTCACATGAAACGCTGTAAACAGATTGTTGTTGTCAGGGAATTACATCCAATCTGTATTCAGTTTTGAAGGGAAATGTTTATGATTAGGTGATTTACACTTGACGTGGGCAGAAGATGGCAAGGCCTATAATTAGAAGGAGGGAAATTTATCTCCCAACAGCATGTTCCTCCCTCTAAGCAGAGCTCTGGAGTCAGGAAAGGGCAGCTGTAAACAGAGTTCTCCTTCAAGCTGGTGGAGTCTGCACCTGGGCTTGTTTGAGTCTGGGTTACTGCTGCCAGGAACAACAGTTGGACCGCAGCCTATTCAGTTGCCACTGTCGTCTTTGTTTAGCTCCTCTGCTGTGTTTTTAAAAACATTTTGCTTAAACACGTCTGCCTCTTGACTCACGTGGCCTTGTGTATGAATATACTGCACCACGTTATCTGCATGTGAGACTGAATCGCCCAGAGGATAATGTTACCTGAGTAACAGAGAATTGGAAAAACAAGCCAGTACTAAACTAAATCTTTTATCTCGGGTTTAATAATGAGATTATAAATACCCCATCTCTCCTGCACCAGAAATCAGAGCAGCCCAGATGCCATGGGCCCATAATGGAATAACTCCATGTGTGCATCTAGCTGCTCCTGAAGAGTTGCTAAATATAGAGCAGTTGCTAAAAGCCAATTTACAAATATCTCTTACAACTGTTGGCAGTCTTGGGCAATTTTGTACAGACAACAACTTACTTTCAGCAACATGTCAAGGACCCTGGGACAAATGTACCCCTCTCTGGCACTGGAGAGAGAGGAACCGGAGGCTGGCCACCTTTAGGAAAAGGTATGAAACTTCCTCTTTGAAAATACCTTTCCACCACAAGAATGAAAATCACACACTGGCACCCCTTTCTACCATAAATCAACCAAAACTGCCCCCAAACCCTATTCCAAGCAGAATTTTATTCTAGAGAAAGACATGTCTGACACCATGAATTCCACTCATAACTTGCAATTGATTTTAAGTGGAAGTTATCCAGATACTATGCTGATTAGCAGCAGTATACAATCCTAAAATCAATAGTCATCTCAAATAGATAAGTGATTTGTTCATGCCACATTTATAGGGTTTGTTGTGGTGGTTCTGGCCCTAGATGCAAATTAGGGCAGCTCACAGGTTTGCCTTAATTTATGTCCCGTGCAATGCCCCTTTTGGTTCATTATAGTGACTCCAGGGCATAAGAGCCACCTGACCGTGCCTCTTTCTGTCCCAACATTCTCTTACTTTCTCTAGTCCTACAGTGACCCTTAACCCTG
Source organism: Pelusios castaneus (assembly GCA_007922175.1). Taxonomy (NCBI): domain Eukaryota; kingdom Metazoa; phylum Chordata; order Testudines; family Pelomedusidae; genus Pelusios; species Pelusios castaneus. The sequence continues at coordinate 5,528,443 of ML685837.1, forward strand.
AGAAAAAGCTCGTGTGGTAGAAACACAGAAACAAACTATGCCAGAGATATTTTCTGAACAAAGTTTCACTTGTCCTATATCTTTTTTTGCACCATGTTCAGCTTGCAGCAGAAATGTCATATGGTGTTTTACAGTGACAGCCATCTTCAGGCCACCTTGTGTGCAAATACTTTTAGTCCACCCTACTTTAATTTTTTACTTTTAAATCCTGTATCAAAATTTGACAAGTTCTGATTTAGTGGAGTTAAATTTTTCAGGTTGTAACATTATCATTTCACTTCTGACTCAACTCCAACCAAATATAATTTGTGTCACTGAACAGAATGGAGACCGCAGAAACAAACAAGGCCTTACTAAGAAGGCAAATTACTTATTTTTCCTTTTGGGATGCTTGTTTATTTCTGGATTTTACATTCAGATTTTGGAAATAGTGCAGGCCCACCTATTAAAATTACATTTGAAAAAAAGTAACTTATTGAGGATTACTTAAAATGGAAAAATAGAAAATGTCTCCAGACTAAAATCCAACTCCAATAGCCCTAAAAGTTTAGGAGTTCCAATCTAGCTAATTGACTGGCTAGCCCAATGCTATTGCTATTCTATTAGCTAGTTTTAAACAAACAAACAAACAAACAAACAAACTAGCTCTTTTGTATATATTTAACCATTTTATGCATGCTAGTCATGTCTTTGTGGTAATAGTGTTATATATTTAATGTGTATTTTTCAGGATTTTTTTCATTTCTGCAAAAACATAGAGTATACAATAATATTTGTACATCAAAATGGCTTTGGAGCCAGGATTCATTGTAGTCCCAAGAGGAGAGTGACCTTATTACCTTTTGAACTCTTCTAGAGTACATCACTCTGCAGTTTCTTCTGCCTTCACGGTGGTTTGAAACAGGAGAGTGCTCCAGGGACTTATGACCTCTCTACATGCCTGGTAGACCTTGTCAAGAAGTGCTGGTAGTGCTGACTGTGACTGAAGAACTACAGAGAAATGAGTTTAGAAAAAACATAAAGGTGTAGAATTACTTCACAGCATCAAGGTAGGGCCAGGTAATTTGTAAACTACTTTTTTTAAACCAGAGAAACTTGTATTTGCAGGTAGATATTCAATGTAATGTACAGATTGAGAATAAATATGGCAATACTCTAGGGAAATATAATGGCAAACCAGGTTTTAAAGAAATATTCTGTGCCATGGGGGAAAAGGCAGAGTGAACACATGGGTTAATAACAGTTGGAGCAGGGGCAGCCAGGACTGTGCTGGGACTGCCATTATTCTCTCACAAACTCTCCTGTCTCTCTCCCTAAATACATTTTATACAATTGCCCAAGGCCTGCTGCAATAAAGACATAAGAAGGTCACGAAAAAGTCATTTTTTAAAAAAAAGTATACTAGAAATAATATAACACATAATACACTATCACAGTAGTACTCATTACAAAAATAGAAGAGATTTAAGGCTGAAAGGCTTTTTCTGTGACAAATTTCATCCAAATAGGAACTATCCTGTTTATTAAAAGAAAAAAAAAAGAAAAGAAAGCAGTCTGAACGTTTAAACATTTGGAAGACTTTCCTATCCAAAACAGGGAAAATGGCTTTCAAGAGTATAGGTAAAGTAGTTCCCTGACTGATTACCATTAGAATGAACCTAACTGGATATTGTAGTTTAACTTAGTTTGGTGTCCAGACCCCTTTAGCCAAGGACATAATAACTCCAACTACGTAAACAGGCAGCAAAACTGGATACTGTACCCCGTCTTTCTATTGCATTAAGAGGGACAGTGTGGACAATTCAGAATTTAGGATTTTTAATCTAGATGTTTAATGATATTCTGGCTATGACTGTGGACCGAGTCATCTTGGTCCTAGGTTAACAAGGCAGCCTGGTCCTTGGCGAAGTCCAAACCAATCATAGGAGACTGTTGCTAAAATATAGCACAGTTCAGGGAAAAGTGGAGGGCCAGGCCTACCCTCCCTTCACACTCTCAGACCAGCTGAGCCCAGCTCCTCCAGGCTCAAAAACGCACAAAAACAAGATAACTAAAAGAAGCAGCAGACAGGCCCCAGAACACCTGTCAAGTCAAGGATGTAAACAGGTTTCTGCTACCTCTGGGCAAGAAGCCCAGAATAGTTCATGGGCAGGTCGCCCCATGGGAAAGGCTGCAAGCATGACTGCACTGGCCATTACAAGCATCTTCCGGTCTTGCCCTACACACCCAAAACTGGGATTAATTTAATTTGTTTGTTCACTGTATGACTGGGGGAAAAAGTCTTGATAAAATTATAAAGCCAAATGTTATTGTTGCAGTTAAAACACTGCCCTGGGACTTCAAAAACCTAATTTTGATTTCTGGTTCTCCCTCAGACTTCCTCCATGACCTTGGGCAAGTCACTGAGGCTCAAGCCCCCCAAATCAGGCAACATTTTTAGCTGCTTCAGCACATGGGTGACCAGTGTAATAGCTTTTGCACTGATTTGTGCAGACATCAAGCACATACTGCTCCTATTGATGTGAAATGGAGTTGTGGATGCTCAGCACTTCTGAAATTCAAGACCACCTTTAGAACATATTGACCTATGTAATCCCATCTGTGACTCAGATCCCCATATGTAAAATGGGTGGTGGTAAGACTTCCCTACCTTATGTGGGCTCTGTGACACTAAATAAATGCACCTGAAGTACTCTGTGCTGAACACCATAGAAATGCCTATAAATAAACAAAATAAAAATTGTCATCTGTCCCCTGACATACTTTGATAGCTCTTAAAAGCTTGCTCTTCCCTTTTAATACTCTGATGTTTATCTTGTAAAATATGCTACTTAGTGTGCATATGTGCATAGAACCAGGAATGAAGCTTATTTTATTATATGCAGAACTACACACGCCCTGTCAGAATGAAGTTTCAAACCCCACCTTGTAAAGAATAGCTTTTTTTTTTAAGTTTTGAAACTGGGGATTGGATGAACAGGGAAGAGTCTGGATAGAAAGAGCTGGTAATAGATAAGATAGAGTGAAATGAAGTAAGAAATTTGTTTTGACCTAAGGAATAAGAAACTGAACAAGACCTGAATGACAGAAGCAACTTGACAATTCAAATAGTAGCAGAAACCACAAGAGCAAGCAAGGGATTTGATGAAAAAGGTGAGTGCAACATGCAAGATAATCAAGAAGCCGTCATGGAGAATAAAAAATATGATGATTGGATAGATGCCAACTTGAGTGCGGGGTAAATGGTAGAATGTTAAATATATTGATTTGTGAATGACAGTGAGGGGAAAGATGATGATGTGGGATATATATTAGTGGGAAACGAGCTGCTATAGAGATAGAAAAATAATGAGGGATTGTATAATAGATGTTGTGCATAAAGAACAATGATCATTCAACAATGCATGTAGAGAAATTCCATGCTAGCAGAGTAAAAGAATACTGATAATTAAAAGAAAAAAAAATACATCTAGGGACTGTCAGAATTTGTAATGTCAAGACAAACCTTGCTTATGAAGAGTAAACCACACAAAATGTGACGTTACCTGAAAATCACAAATATGAACAGACTGATTCAGAACACTAAAATCAGTATTGTGCTCTGACATACACTAAGGTCATTTCCAAATACAGGTGTCTGGGTATGTAAAAACTTTGCCTGACTTTCAGAGCTCCCAATCACATGCTACTCCCTTTAATATCAGAATGGTCAGACCAAGTCTCATTGACTGAATTTAATTGGAACTTCAAATTGAAAAACTGAATACACTAAGTTTGAAAACCACACTGTAGCTCATGCATTTGTCATCTATGAACTAAATATTCTTGCACATGAATGTCAGTTGGCAATGGCAATGTAAATTTGAAGAATAGAAGGAAGGATTTGATAGCAGCCTTTAACCACCTGAAAAGGGGTTCAAGGAAGGATGGAGCAAGGCTGTTCTCAGTGGTAGCAGATGACAGAATTAGGCTATGTACAAATTACAGACTTGTCCCACAATAAAGTTGTTGCGGGACAAGCAAGTGTTATAACTATAATGCTTTCCTCCATTCACACAGCACTCCCTGTAACGAAAAGGAGCGTTCACACGCTCCTTTAAATTTTCATTGCAAGGAGCAGTGTGTGGGGAGCACCTATCGCCCCATGCACTTCTGCAGCCAGCCTTTGGGCTGGCAGAGGGGCTGCTTCCACCACCTTCCTCCACAAGGCTGTAGGGCTGCCCGGGGGGTTCCCTGGGGCTCTCCTGCCCTCTGGAGCCCCATTGGGGGGGGCTGTTCCCCCGAGAGCAGGACTCAAGCCATAGGCAGCAGTGCTGCTGCCGAGAAACCGGCGCTTTCGGCGGATGGAGCCCTGGCCCCAGGCACGCGGCTCCTCAGCAGAAGCCGCCTGCCCAGGCTTCAGCCCCACTGACTGCCCAGGCAGCAGCCAGCGGGGCTGAAGCTGCCCATGCTTGGGGGGATCCTGCTCGGGAGCCTCAAGCACAGGCAGCTTGAGCTGAGCTGCCTACTGCCCGGTCTTGGATGCTCCCATTCGGGAGCTCACAGCCCAGGCGGAAGCCAGCGGTGCTGAAGCCGACCGTGCTTGGCAGCTCCTGCTTGGGAGCCTCAAGGACAGGCGGCCAAGCCAAGCTCCTTCTCAGGATCCCCCATCCCTGGTGGCAGCCAGTGGGGATGAAGCCACCAGGGCCTCGGTGCGCCCACTCGGGAGCTGCCAGCCCAGGTGGCCAGTCCCTGGGAGCCAACAGAGCTCTGTCCACACTGGCAAGTTAGTTCGAATTAAGGAGGCTTAATTCAAACTAACTAAAGCCATGGCTACACTAGGCTTTAGTTAGTTCGAATTAAGGCCTTCCTTAATTCGAACTAATAAGTTCGAATAGGGTATTTGAACTAAAGGGTTAATTTGAACTAACTAGTTCGAATCAACAAATGTGGCCATGTTAATTCGAACTAATTTCTTAGTTCAAATTAACTGGCCATTGAAATGAATGGGGATCGCTAATTCGAACTAAGCAACATTCCAGTGTGGCCATGCTAGTTCGAATTAAGCTAATTCAAACTAACTAAAATTAGTTCAAATTAGTTAGTTCGAACTAACTAATTTGAATTAGTTTTAGCAAGTGTAGACATAGCCCAGGGTTCCTGGTGGCTCCAACAGCAGCGGAGCTCCTGTGGCAGGAGCTCCACTACTTGTCAATTTCACTGCTCTATATGGCTATGTCTACACCTGCACTTTTAAGTCGACTTTAACTAAGTCGACTTAGTGTGTCTACACTTAAAATTAAACTTGACTTAAAGGGGGACTTACAAAGTCGACCTAGAGCGTCCACAATGTATGCTCTAGGTCGACTTTGTGGGGCTAAGGGGACCTTGGACAGGTCTACGGTGGTGATGGGGGCACTCCCTGTGTGCAGTGGGGCAAAGGGGGACAGGGACCCTGGCAGGGCAGAACCCTGTGTGTGATGCTGTCTGGATTTAGGGAAGCATTTATGATATTATTTTCAATGGATATCTCATAAATGCTATAATCCATAGGAACTATGTCATGTTTGGTATCAATAGAAAGGTAGTAATTTGCTGGGAATGATTATATAGTTTATGTCTAGGAATTCTATTTTGATTAGAAGTTAGGAATTTTATATTATATCTATCCTTTAACTTATGTTATTTTATTGAAATAACTGAGAGAGGCGGGTGTGTAAAACCATTGTCTCCTTAATGTTTAGGAATTTTCCAGGTAGAATGGTCCCAGGGAGTATCCTGATGAGCCATTAAGGACATAAAGAATACAACCATTGTTTCCTTAATGGCTCATCAGTTTACTCCCTGGGGCCATATCATCTGGCTACCCCATGTCTACACTGGCTTAATTCGACTTTAAAAAGTCGAATTAAGCCTTAAGTCTACTTAAATCTAGGTTTAATATAGTCGACTTGATTTTCATTAAGTCGACTTTATTTTGCTTAAGTCGAATTAAGCAAGCTGCTTAAGTTGACTTAAGCAAAGTGCAGTGTAGACGCAGGGCAAATTAAGTTGACTTAAGCCAAGCTTATGACAGCTTCTGTGTCCCAGAGGGGCCTCAATTGGCACTCTGGGACATTTCCGAAGGCTGTGAAAAGCAGAAAGATTGTACACACCGGCTCTACCACAGAACAGATGTTCGTGGTAAGCTTAACCATGCTCATTTAGGCAGTTTATCTGTTGCACGGCAAGTGGGATGTTGCTGCATAACAAGCAAGTTTGTAGTGTGTGCGCTCACAGCCTTATCGGCGATAAGGCTGTAGTGTGTACAAGCCCTTCGGTACAATGGTCTCAAGTTGCAGTGGGAGAGGTCTAGGTTGGATATTAGAAAAATATTTTTTCACTAGGAGGGTGATGAAGCACTGGAATGGATTTTCTATGGAGGTGGTAGAATTTCCATCCTGATGGGTTTTTAAGATGAGGCTGGATAAAGCCCTGGCTGGGATGGTGTCGTTGGGGTTGGTCCTGCTTTGAGCCTGTGGTTGTATAGATGGCCTCCGGGGGTCCCTTCTAACCCTAATCTATGATTCTGTGAAAGGTTTGTCACTCTTTGCCTGCAGTTAACAAACTAAAGAAGAGGGATCTTATTTTAATGCGAAACAAACAAGAAATCCTGTGGCACTTTTAAAGACTAACAAATTTATTTATCACGTGTGCTTTCATGAGAGAAAATCCCACTCTGTCAGATTCTTTGAAAATGGGGAATTTACATCTTCAAAGCATCTGACAAAGTGAGATTTTCTCCCATGAAAGCTCATCCAATAAATAAATTTGTTAGTCTTTAAAAGTGCCACAGAACTCTTTGTTTGTTTTGCTGAATTAGATGAACATGGCTATCCCTTTGGAACTTATTTTAATGCAAGATCCACTATGGAACAAGCTATCCAATGATTTTGACTAACCTCAAAGGTTGAGATTACCATTCAATGAAAGAGATCAGTCCCATCTGACACAAGATACAGGAACTATTAAAGGAGATGAGTGAATAAAATACCACTATGCATGCTATTAATCAATTGAAGAAGCTATTGATTCAGGAAAATAAGCTCTATGTTAAATCCAAAGCAAACGATACATTCATTTTAAAGAGGGGCTTACATAAAAATAGTAGATCTCCAATGTTTGACCTTGAGGACAAGTCAAAATTACACAAGAAAGAAAGAAGATATCAAGGGCTATGTCTACACTGGCAAGTTAGTTCGAATTAAGGAGGCTTAATTCGAACTAACTAAAGCCATGGCTACAGTAGGCTTTAGTTAGTTCGAATTAAGGGCTTCCTTAATTCGAACTAATAAGTTTGAATAGGGTATTTGAACTGAAGGGTTAACTCGAACTAACTAGTTTGAATTAAACAATGTGATGAATGAGGATCGCTAATTCTAACTAAGCAAGTGCCATGAATGGCACTTGCTTATTTCGAATTAAGTTTTCCTAGTTCGAATTAAGCTAATTCGAACTAATTAAAATTATTTAGAATTAATTAGTTTCAACTGACTAATTCGAACTAATTTTAGCAAGGGTAGACATAGCCAAGGAAAGGAAACATCATTTGTCACTTCTTGAAACAAAATCATACCTGGTGTGGGAACTGTATATAGTTTTGTTTACTGACAACATACATTCGGTACTATAAATCAGGAAAGCAAAAGTCTGGATCACAAAAACCACTTTAAATCGACTTAGGGGGCTCTAGGGCTTCCCTACTGATCTCCCAGCCAGGGTGGCTGCCACAGCCACAGCCTGGCATGCCCCCCCCCACCCTGCTCCTATGCCCTGCCAGAGTCCCTGCCCCCTTTGCCCCATTGTACCAAGATACAATGGGGCAAAGGCTGAGCCCCCTGGCACTTGGCAAGGGGTGCCCCCCCTGCTATCATGGACCTGTCCTAGGTCCACCTAGCCCCTACAAGTCAACCTAGGAATCCAGTGTGGATGCTCTAAGTCGATTTGGCAGGATCCCCTCTAAGTCGACTTAATTTTTGAGTGTGGACATGCTAAGTCGACTTAAATCAACGAGTGTAGACATAGCCCTAATCAGGTGGCTTAGGTGCCTCAGATGTATTTTGTGAGAAGTTAGGCAGGTACCTAATTTCACATAAAATGATTGACAGAGGTGGTAGGGCCTCTAACTGTAATTTGTGTCTTAGTGATTAGAGCAATTATCTGTGCCATGGAAGACCCAGATTCAATTCCCCCTTTTGTTAGAAGATGAGAAAGGATTTGAACACAGGTTTCCCACTTTTCAGAGTGCTAAGAACCACTGAACTATGACATATTCTGCTATCGGGATTCCTCAGTCTTTCCTGTTGCTGTGGCTAAATAGTCATTAGAGCAGGGAAAACTGAAACCTTGGTTTCCCACTTCACAAGCAGTACTCTAACCAGGCCATGGAGTCATTCTCGTTCAGCCTCATGTGCTTTATCTCTCTATCTGGCCCAGTGACTAAGTGTTTGTCTAAAATGGAGTTTCCTCAATAGGAAAGAGTGAGGTATCACCATATCTCATTGATTACAGAGCACTTCTGAAAGGAATGGGAACTACCAATTCAAATCCTTTCTCGACATCAGGTAGAAGAGGACATTGAAGCTGGGTATTATTCTGCAACTTAGATGAGTGTTCTATTCACTGGGGTAAACATTATAAGTGCAGAAGTTCCTCCTACAGTCAGATTTTGAATGGACTATGATCCGGTAGGCAGCCTCTGAGCATGTCTACCAGACTGGGCCATGCACACGAGATAAGGCAGATGAATGCCTATCTTCCCCAGTTTATAATCTGGTTTGAGGCTCAAGTGGGATACATGTTCAGACTCTTAGAGTGAGGCAGCAATGCACATGCTCAGAGGCAGAAACTTAGGTGCATAAGGAACTTTTACTTGAAAATTTAGGCACTGAGTTAATTTAGGCACTTACAGGATATGGCAGGAGATTTGCATCACATTAGAGACTAAAACTGGGTTTTAGAGTCTTAAGTATTTTGATGGCTCTAGCACTAAGAAACTTAGAAACTCAGGTCTCATTGAGAGCCAGTGACTTTAATATACATCTTATTCTTCTCAATAAGACGTTTCCTCAAAATTGATGAATAACATGCATGATATATGTTACTTTCCATTTCCTGTATTAGTTCATATATCATATGGAACTTATCTCTTGATGAAATCCCAGTCTGAATCTTGCTTCTCCTGGTTAATTTGTATTCCATGGTGGATCATAGTAAAAACAATGGGTGCGTCTACACTTGTAAATTAAGTCAATTTAAGCTTGCTTAAGTTGACTTAATTTACCCTGCGTCTACACTACAGTTCCCTTAAGTCGACTTAAGCAAGCTAATTTAGCAAATTAAGTCGAGTTTATTAAACTTAGTTTTAGGTCGACTTGAGGCTTAAATCGACTTTTTCAAGTCAACTTAAGCCAGTGTAGACCTGGAGTAGCCCTAAGTCGACTTAGGGCTACTCCAGAACTCCCCCACTGCCCACACTGCCCCTATGCCCTGACAGGGTCCCTGTCTCCCTTTGCCCCATTGTACCCATGTGCAATGGGGCAAGGCTGAGCCCCCTGGCACTGGGCAAGGGTTGCCCCCCTGCCACCGTGGACCTGCCCAAGGTCCCCCTAGCTCCTAGAAGTCGACCTAGGTGTCCAGTGTGGACGCTCTAGGTCGACTTTGTAAGTTCCCCCCTAAATCGACTTTAAATTTAGATGTAGACATGCTAAGTCGACTTAGCTAAAGTTGTCCTAAATTTACAAGTGTAGACATAGCTGAGATGTCTCCTGTATTACTTATGGTCTGCAGACTCTGAGACTGTTACAAGAGAACCTGGACTGGACATAACCCACAGTAAGTTTACATAAACTGGAAGCTAGGACACTACATAACAAAGAATAATTTGGCCCTTGTTAAAGCAGAGCAGCTGCACAGTTTCAGCTCCTTAACAAAGATAAGAAAGTGACAGATTTATGGGACTGGAAGAGAGTATGGATAGCTGACTTTGAATCTGGGTGTCTGATTATAAGTTTGGCTTGTTTGTTTGTTTGTTTGTTTCCTGATGGTTGCTTTGCTGGTAAGTAGAAATTAAGAGTTTGGGGTTTTTTTTGCTGTTGCTAAGGAAATTGTTAACCCATTAGGGGTTACTATGAGATATGTTCTTCATTTTGAATAACTTATAAAAAGATTCATCTATGAGTGTAATTTAGAAATCCAATGTTCTCCACAAACTAGTTGACTAACATATTACTCCCCAGCAGCTAGAAGGATGGCTCATCACCAGGAACTTGCCATTGAAGATTCAAAACCTTTTCAGACTTTGGGTAACTATATCTGGAGTGTTCTAAACTATTGCTGTTGCATATATGTCTGCCTGAGACTCAATAAAGAAGGAGCTTTGGCATACAACAGCGCTTTTGCCCAATCATTTATTAGAGGGATGAGCTATGTAACCCATTCATTTATTTCCTGAAACCACCTAGAAGAAAGAGATTAGTTACCAGAATGCCAGGTTCAGATAGCCTTGGGTAACAAGACAAGCCCATCATTCCTCAAATTTGCTTTGCTGTATTTGTGTTGTGTGAGCATTTTTTAAGTTCACTCCAAATCAGAAGACAAATTGGGATGTTTCTAGATTGACATTTCAAGCTGCATCCTTCAGTTGTCACATTTATGTGGTTAAAAAATTAAAAAGATGAAAGTTACTTCATAATGATCCTCAATTACAGCAAGGGAAATCTAGGTTGGACATTAGGAAAAAATTCCTAACTGTCAGGATGATTAATTGGAATAAGTTGCCTAGGGAGGTTGTGGAATCTCCATCATTGGAAATTTTTAAGAACAGGCTAGACAATTACCTGTCAGGGATGGTTTAAGATGGCACTTGGTCCTATCATGAGTGCAGGGGACTGGACTCGATGACCTCTTATGGTCCCTTCCAGTTCTATGATTCTATGATAATACAAGCTCTGAATTTCCAGATAGAATTCCTTCCTTCTTCTATTAGGTGCTCATCTAACTAGTCAAAATGAAGATAAGGAAATTACAAAATAAGGAAAGTTTCATTCAGAAATTTACTATATCCTTGTAGCCTGATTCTTTATGATTTGGAATTGGTTTGGGATTGCCAATAGATATTGCCAGGGAATTTGGGTTCTTGCCCAAATCTGACCACAGATAAAATCTAAAACAAGGACCCCCAGTGATGCCCAACAGGAACTGTCACACTGATACTTTAAAATATTTTATTAAAACCTTTTATTGCAACAAGCATAAATAATAAGCAAAGAATTGACAAAAGGTTCAATGAGCTAATTCATAGCCAAATTACAATTGACTTCTGTTTTGATAATACAGGAAATATTATGTGGTTTATGATTTAAACTATAGTAGATATCTTTAGAAATTATATTAGAAAAAAATTATACTTCCAATTAATATACTCACACCTGTCCAACAACTTGGTCCAGACGGAGATGTCCGGTTCCTTGTCTTGACAGGAAAGGTGGAGAACCTGGCAATGCCATAACTCATAAACTTAGACTGCTAAGCTAGAAGCCAAGAAAGCTAAAAAGTTAGAAGCCAAAAGAAAGCTAAAAGCTACTCCCAGCAAAAGGGTTGGTCCATTTATACCCTAACTAAAATGGGTCAGTTTGGGTCCTCCTTCTCTATCTAACTATGGGGAGATCACCTAAGAAATTGTAGAGGTACATCTATGTTATTGGTCAAAGGGGTTGTGCATCTGATTGATGCATGTCCGACCACCAAAATGTTCCATTATTTTTCCCTTTATTATTTATGAATATTTTTGTGGGTTTTGCATCGTTTTACTAAATGTCTAGAGTCCAAACTGGCAAGTCCAAGGTTGTTTTTCTGTCTGGTGAGCTGGGTGTCATGATCAAAATATAACTTTCTGGATTTCTGCATCACTGCTCATCCAGCAAAACAGACCAACCTATGTCTAGTTTGAATCTAATATTAACTTAGCTTCCAAGTTTCGATGAAACTTATGACTGTGCCCTTTAGCTGTTACCTAAAGTCTGCATAATTTCTTACAAAAGCCTGTAAGGTAGCTTGCGTTTCATCAATCAATATAAAAATGGTTATGCTAAATTATGAACTTATGCTAACTATAATAACAAGATTTCTTAAACCTATAAAGAAAGATACATATATGATATATAGATTGATACATGCATTCAAGCTGCAAGCCAAGCATAGGTTAAGCTACAGGCTACATCTTCCAGTGTCTTAAATAATGTATTACATGAAGTACATCTATCTGTGAAATATATTAATTAATACATTTTAAAAGAAGTTTTTTTTCTTTTGCTCTTTTTGTAAGTTCTGTTGTTGTTAACTCATTTAGTTGCTTCTGACCAAGGAATTTGATAAACCAAGTTAGTGTTTTCTAATTTGAGAAGATTTTTCATTTTACTTTAAACCATCTGAGTCTATCACTTTTGCTTTGATCAAATCCTTATAAAATTCCTGATGACTACTGACAGTTAAAAAAATTTAAAGATTGCTCTCACACCATGACTTTCATTTTTCTTAATATAATTAATTTCTCATTTGCTGAGATCCATTCTACAATTGTCAACTACAAAACATGTCAGAACCCTAAGCACTTAGGCCTTCATTTAGCAAAGTACTTAAGCAGAGGTCTCACTTTACTTCTCAAATTGTATCCTGGAAAATAATAATACTATGCCAGTCCTGGTTCTAACCCAATTTAATTTGAAACCAGGTCTGGGATTGTAATATACCTCATTAACATAACATAATGAAAATTGTGGTTTCTATGTGGTATAGTAGAAAATTGTCCAGGCAAATATTGCAGAGTTTGCACTCTCCCATACCCTTTTAGTTGCTCTTGGACCTTCTTAGACCAGTTCTACTGAGGTGTAAGGAGGTCTAAGTAGGTCTAATTTACACCAAGCAAATATAAATATACTAAATTAGCTTACAAAGTCTTATATCTGCTGAGTAAAAGGGGTATAATTTATATCACTTTTTGCATAATTTCTGAATTTAGTCACAAGTGTCACATAGTAATGTTTCATTATGGATTCTAATTCTTCTGAAGCCAGGGACAGTCTTAATATTTATCTTAAAGATAGTTGAAGAGGTCTCACTGGCCTATTCTGGAAGCCAAATTCTCTGCTTTATAACTTATTAAAGTCAGGAAAATTTTATCAGCAGAGAGTTTGGCCATATATCTAGTATGTTGAGCCATCATAGATCCTAAAAGTCATACTACTTGAAGGACTGTTAAGAATGTTGTTGCTCTGAAATATCTCTCTGAAAAGCAGGTTCTTAGTAAATCTGGTGGGAGATGAGAGATTTCTAACTTTGTGTAAAATGCTAAGATTATCACAGAGCTGGTAGTCTTAAGGTGTCAATCATCAAGACAGAATTCTATTCTTTACACAAAATGCCTTTCTGAGGAACAATGAAACCATAAATTTCAGTTAGATGCAAGGGAAGTGGTACAAGAAGTATGGCTAAATTGCACTAAATGTGTATTGGCAGATGGGGTGTACAAAGAGGGTTGAAAGCTTACCTTTTCACTGTGCAGTCTGGTCCCTCCATGGTGATATAGCTGTGCCCTAGGACTGTTCTAATTTACTTTAGGCTGTAGTAGCTATAGAGACTGGAAACAAAAGTTAAGAACTGGCATAGAAAAGTCATGTCCCCTTTCTTCCAATTACATCCCCCTTTCCCTGAGATGCTAATAGTGCATAAGAACCATGATGGTTGTTCTACACACCATCAGAGCAACACCCTCACAAGTGAGCCTCTGTAGCCCAGCTGAAAGTCTCAGAGGATCATCTTCATGCTGGGAGCTCTGGCCTAGTACATGGAATCTTGTAGCATATAGCTGTTTTGTGCTGAGCTCGCATACCATACATTTAATTGAAATCATTGCTTATTGATGGGTAAAAGAAATTAAATTACTATGTGAAGATAAGAAAGAAAATGATCAAAATCAGGTGTTTCAATGTTTAAATTAATGAGTTGGAGTTTGTTTCACTTATTTTTTTCTACTTTGGTTGCATATAAGATTTGCAATGCCTCCAGCAGAGTCCCCTGCTCCTTTTGGAAATTGTACTACAAGTTGTATAATTTTTCTCCTCCGGCCACAATACCAGAAACATTCACAGTAGATTTATGAGAATTTGAGAACTGATGGTACCATTGTTCTGCCTCTTCATCTTCCAGCTCCTTGATTATTCTAAAACAGTCTGCAAATTAGTTTCTCACAAGAATGATGGGCCTTCTGAAGACATGACTGCTCAAGTAATTAAAAGGAATTAGATTCAACAACATCACTACCAAATTGAAATTTGTTGTGGAAAAGCAGCTCTAGCTGTAATTTAGCTGACTCCTGGCATTCTTCTAAATAAAGTACTACATTTTTTATAATCTTAAATCACTGTTAAGAGGCAAAGGGAATTTTCAATGATGTTTACTAAGAGCTTAAAAAAAACCCTAAGAAAGAACTTCAAGTACTGTGATAACAGATGGAAATCAATAATCTGAAAACAATGGGAGGTATGAAAATACTTTGAGGATCAACCTGTGCCAAGGCTGGTGGGGGGCGTGAAGATGTGTCAATGACAAGAAAACCCCAAATCCCTTATTACTGTGCTCTGTGATCTTTTCATTATCCTCCACACCAAAGTATAACATGAAAGGTTTAGTGATCTGACAAACAAAGATTATTCCATCCTCCACTCCCTTATTGATCTTCAAAGTGAAGAACAGGAGTTAAACTGAAATTTTATAATAGAAAAACTCTAGTTCTTAAATACTTTCAGTACTTCTCTACCCCCCACTATGGAGAAAAAGATGATATAGGGTGAAATTAAACTCTTTCCTTGTTACAAACTAAGAGGCAAATTTTCCCCTAGCCACTTAAAGAAACTTCCTATTGTTCCAAACGTTAAATAGTTTGGGGATTACATATAGTTAAATTGCCTCTTCCTTTAAAAACAAAAGTGTTGTAACTTTTGGAGCTTCTTGACATTAGGATGGGCTATCACTGAGATCATGCACTTAACTGAACTTGAAAAGGAATCAGACAATTACAAACACCCAGAGTTATTGTAATAAATATTGTATTCAAAATAAACAAGAATTTTGGGAAGCATTTAAACTCCTGTTTTTCAGAGCACAAACCAACTGCTAACTATTAGGGTTTGGAAAATGATTTTTTTAGAGCAAGTTATTGCACAATTCCCTATTACTGGCTAGCATGCCAACAGATGAATTATTTTTTTTTAAAAAAACACACTTAGTTTTTTGAGGGATCTAGATTCTGGGTTGCTGCTCATGCCCCTGTGTCACACACCCCTGAGCTGCAAAAGTATTTCAGTGGGTTTTGTGGCCCACTGCTATCTTAAAATTGTCCATCCCTGGTCTAAGATCATTCTACACTCTACGGGTGCATCTACACTTACAAATTAAGTTGACTTAAGGAGTCTTAAGTCGACTCAATTTACTCTGCGTCTACACTGGGCTTTCCTGAATTCGACTTAAGCTGCTCCTTAAGTCGAATTAAGGAAAAGTTAGTTCAAATTAATAACACCTCATTTTGGCTATGTCTACACTTAATTCTACCTAACTAATTCGAACTAATTTTAGTTAGTTCGAATTAGCTTAATTCGAACTAGCATGGCCACACTGGAATGTTTGTTCAAACTAAGCAAGCACTTGCTTAGTTCGAATTAGTGATCCCCATTCATTTCAATGGCCGGTTAATTTGAACTAAGAAATTCAAATTAACATGGCTACATTGGTTAATTCGAACTAGTTAGCTTGAATTAACCCCTTAGCTGAATACCCTACTCGAACTTATTAGTTCGAATTAAGGAAGCCCTTAATTTGAACTAACTAAAGCCTAGTGTAGCCATGGCTTTAGTTAGTTCGAATTAAGCCTCCTTAATTCGAACTAACTTGCCAGTGTAGACATAGCCTTTAATTCGAACTAGCATTAAAGTCGACTTTATTAAATTGACTTAAACCAGTGGAGATGGGGATTAGCACCTTGGTGGAACTTATTTAGTCAACTTAAAACAGTAAGTCGACTTAATTAGGTCAAAAAGGGGCCACATCTACACTTGAAAAGTTAAGTTGACTTTTGTTAAGTCGTCTTAATAAGGTCGACTTTAAGTTGATTTAAAGTCGACCTTATTAAGTCGGCTTCATAAAGTTGACCTATCTTTTCAAGTGTAGACATAGCCTACCTGTTGCTTGCATGACAGACATCAAAGCAAACAGCGGTATAAGAGTGGGAGAGTAAGGGATTTGCATTTGATTTTATACGAGTTAATGGACAATACTGAAAACTCAAATTTACATTGAGTAAATATATGTCTTTTTAAAAACATTGGCTTTATTTTGCTAACTTTAAGCTATATGAAGTTGACAGTGGTCTTTAATAAAACATGTAAGTAAATTGATGCCTCATAAAAATAGCCATTTTATTTTCAATACAATGTGTTTTAAATCAATCAAAATGACAAGCATTTCAGGATTTTCATACTCATCCAATAGTTTATCTTGGCACATGCTTTTTTCCAATAAATCAGGAAGGTTGAAACATTCTCTAAAGGTTCAATAAGTTTGTTTCATGAGTTTTTAATAGTTTTCTGATATTTTCTATAAGCTTTAGGAATTCAGATACATTTCTCACCTCACTCAGGCTGTTTTAATGGCACATTATTTTCTCTTCTGAAGGGAATGTTGACAAATGAATGACTTGCAGAGTGTTTTTGTCTACCAGCCCTAGCAACCTTAAATCAAAATGGAAAATAAGTTTCACCCTGTGCGAAGACCCAAGAAAAAAAATAATGATCATGGTTTTGCTTCTTTTCTCCTGAATTCCTCCCATTTATTCCATCCAATCAGTTCTCACAGACTTCCTTGCAATCATGTTCACTACTGACTTTCCCATAGGAATAATAGCAGCTGTTCTGCAGTGAAAACTCTCTTTCTGCCCCACCACCCCCAGGCACATGATACAGTTCTGTGATGACCTGGAAGCCTACTTTCACCGTCTCCGACTCAAGAAATTTTTCCACCACACCACTGAACAACACACTAACCCACAGACATCTTTCTCCCAACGTAACAAGAAGAAGAATTCTGCATGGTCTCCTCCTAAGGCCGAAACAACAGATTGGTCTTTTACATAGAGTGTTTCCACCAACACACACAAGCTGAGATCATAGACAAGCAGCATCACTTTCCCCACAACCTCAGCTGTGAGAACGCAATGCCATCCACAGCCTCAAAAACAACTCTGACATTATAATCAAAGAGGCTGACAAAGGAGGTGCTGTAGTCATCATGAATAGGTCAGATTACAAATGGGAAGCAGCCAGACAACTTTTTTACACCACATTCTACAAGCCACTACCCTCCGATCCCACTGAGGAATACCAAAAGAAACTACAACATCTGCTTAAGAAGCTCCTTGAGGAAGCACAGGAACACACCTACACGGACACACCCCAAGAACCCCGCCCAGGGGTAATTTATCTACTTCCCAAGATTCACAAACCCAGGAATCCTGGACTCCCCATCATCTCAGGCATTGGCACTCTCACAGCAGGATTGTCTGGCTATGTGGACTATCTCCTCGGGCCCTATGCCACCAGCTCTCCTAGCTGTTTTCGCAACACAACCGACTTCCTGAAAAGCTACAATCCATCAGTGATCTCCCAGAAAACACCATCCACGCCACTATGGATGTTGAAGCCTTCTACACCAACATTCCTTACAAAGATGGACTACAAGCCATCAGAAACAGTTTCCCGGATGATGACATGGCGTACCTGGTAACTGAACTTTGTGACTTTGTCCTGACCCACAACTACTTCAGATTTGGGGATGATCTATACCTTCAAGTCAGTGGCACAGCTATGGGTATCCGCATGGCCCCACAGCATGCAAATATCTTTATGGCCGATCTAGAACATCGCTTCCTTGAATCTCGTCCACTATTACCTCTCCTCTACCTAGGTTATATTGATGACTTTTTCATCTGGATGCATGGGAAAGAGTCCCTGGAAGAATTCCATTGGGACTTTGACAATTTCCACCCTACCACCAACTTCAGCCTGGACCAGTCCACACAAGAAATCCACTTCTTGGACACTAGCATACGTATAAGGGATGGATGCATTAACACCACCCTATACAGGAAACCAACTGACCGCAATACATACCTACATGCCTCCAGCTTCCACCTGGGACACATTACATGATCCATCATCTACAGCCAAGCCATAAGGTACAACTGGATCTGCTCTGATCCCTCAGACACAGACAAACACCTAAAAGATCTCTACCAGGCATTCCTAAACCTACAGTACCCACCTGGGGAAATGAAAAAAACAAATTGACAGAGCCAGACGGGTACCCAGGAGCCACCTACCACAGAACAGACCTGACCTAGAAAACAACAGAACACCTCTGGTTATCACCTAGAGTCCACAGCTAAAATCTCTCCAACACATCATCAAAGATCTACAACCTATCCTAGAAGATGATCCCAAACTCTCTCAAGCCCTGGGAGGACG
>ML685837.1:5547432-5577101 GCA_007922175.1 Pelusios castaneus
GGGCCAGCTCCCAGGCTACTACACGGGGTAACGCGGACTGGAGAGAAGAGTGGCCCTCGGTGATGGAAAGTCAGGTTAGGGAACACTTAATGAAATTGGATGTGCACAAGTCCATGGGGCCGGATGAACTGCATCCGAGGGTGCTGAGGGAGTTGGGGGAAGTGATTGCAGAGCCGCTGGCCATTATCTTTGAGAACTCGTGGCGAACGGGGGTGGTCCCGGAGGACTGGAAAAAGGCAAATATAGTACCTATCTTTAAGAAAGGGAAAAAGGAGGATCCGGGGAACTACAGACCGGTCAGCCTCACCTCAATCCCTGGGAAAATCATGGAGCAGGTCCTCAAGGAATCCATCCTGAAACACTTGGAGGAAAATAGAGTGATCAGGAACAGTCAACATGGATTCACCAAGGGCAAATCGTGCCTGACCAACCTGATTTCCTTCTATGATGAGATGACTAGATTTGTGGATGTGGGAAG
This sequence comes from Pelusios castaneus, assembly GCA_007922175.1. Taxonomy (NCBI): domain Eukaryota; kingdom Metazoa; phylum Chordata; order Testudines; family Pelomedusidae; genus Pelusios; species Pelusios castaneus. Next base: position 5,547,911 of record ML685837.1, read on the forward strand.
AGCCGTTGACATGATATACCTTGACTTTAGCAAGGCTTTTGATACAGTTTCCCACAGCATTCTCGTCGGCAAGTTAAGGAAGTATGGGTTGGATGAGTGGACCGTAAGGTGGATCGAAAACTGGTTAGATCAACGGGCTCAGCGGGTAGGAATCAATGGATCGATGTCTGGTTGGCAACCGGTAACGAGTGGGGTGCCCCAGGGGTCAGTCCTGGGGCCGGTTCTATTCAACATCTTCATTAATGATCTTGATGATGGAATAGACTGCGTGCTTAGTAAGTTTGCGGATGACACCAAGTTGGGGGGAATGGTAGATACTCTGGAGGGCAGGGACAAGATCCAGGGAGACTTGGACAAATTGGAACACTGGGCTGAAAGAAACCTCATGAGGTTCAACAAAGACAAGTGCAAAGTCCTCCACTTAGGACGGAAAAATCCCATGCACTGCTACAGGCTGGGGACCGATCAGCTAAGTAGCAGCGCTGTAGAAAAGGACCTGGGAGTTATGGTGGACGGGAAGATGAATATGAGCCAACAGTGTGCCCTTGTTGCCAAAAAGGCCAATGGCATATTAGGCTGCATCAGTAGGAGTATTGCCAGCAGATCGAGGGGTGTGATAATTCCCCTCTATTCGACACTGGTCAGGCTGCATCTGGAGTACTGTGTCCAGTTTTGGGCTCCCCACTACAGAAAGGATGTGGACAAATTAGAAAGAGTCCAGTGGAGAGCATCAAAAATTATTAGGGGGCTGGGGCACATGACTTATGAGGAGAGACTGAAGGAACTAGGCTTATTTAGTCTACAGAAGAGAAGACTGAGGGGAGATTTGATAGCAACCTTCAACTACTTGAAGGGTTGCTCCAAAGAGGAGGGAGCTAGGCTGTTCTCGAGGGTAACAGAGGACAGAACAAGGAGCAATGGTTTCAAATTACAGCTGGGGAGGTCAAGGTTGGATATTAGGGAAAACTTTCTCACTAGGAGGGTGGTGAAGCATTGGAATGGGCTATCTAGGGAGGTGGTAGAATCTTCATCTTTGGAGATTTTTAAGGCTCGGTTAGACAAAACCCTGGCTGGGATAATTTAGGGGGAGTGGTCCTGCTTTTTAGCAGGGGGTTGGACTAGATGACCTCGTGAGGTCCCTTCCAACCCTATTATTCTATGATTCTATGAAAAGGATAAATGGACACCAATCTGACATAAAAAATGGCAACATCCATAAACTGTAGGAGAACACTTCAACGTCCATGGACATTCAGTAGCAGACTTGAAAGTTGCCATACTTCAACCAAGAAACTATAAAAACAGACTTCAGCATGAAACTGCAGAGCTGGAGCTGATTTGCAAGCTTGACACAATCAGACTGGGTCTGAATAGGAACTTGGAATGGTTAGCACATTACAAAAAGTGATTGTTCTGTTCACACATTTATCAACAGGTGTGAATAGGCCCCATCTGCACTCTGAACTGACTTTGCTAACACTTGCCCTTCTCCATCCTGGCATGTGTATATATACCTCTCTACTGTGGTTTCCACTTCATGCATCTGACGAAGTGGATTATAGCCCACAAAACCTTATGCCCGAAGAAATCTGTTAGTCTATAAGGTGCCACAGGAATCTCGACTAACACAGCTACCCCTCTGAAAATTTCTGTAGTGAAAGTTACACAAATATAGTTATGTTTCCAGATACCATAAACTCCTCTTTGAATCTTTTAGTTATGAATATAATTCACGCAGGATAAGTATACCTAAATATTTACCCATATGATATATTTAAAATGTAAGCTCTTCAAGACAGGGACTGTCTTTTATTATGTATTTTTGCAGTGTCTAGAAAAATGATGTTTTGATGATTGTTGAGGTCTTCAGATAATAATCTTGGAAACACAATTTCTCAAATCAAGAGAAAGTGACCATGATAACATTACAATGGCCTTTCAATATGGCAAATTGCAAGTTTAGGCCTACCAACCTTGATTGTGCCCTTTCACTATCAGAAACTGGGCTTCTGATAAAAACAAAATCATTCATTTTAAAAACAAAACTCCAGGCTCCAAAATTCATCAGATGTGAAAAACACAGAAAATTTGGACACTACTAGTTGGTGTTTCAGATCTGGTTTATGCTATCATTTCCTATGATTCCCTCAAAATGTTTTTTTTTGTTTGTTTTTGTTTTTCAATTCTTTCTGTTCACTGGACTAGTAGGATATAGTATGTGAAAAAAATGTGAATTATTCTTATAGTGTTTTCACAAGCTATTGCTTAAATAAACTCAATCTTACAGTATTTCAAACACACTGGTTGGAGATGGAGAAAATAACAGAACGGACAAGGAGAGACTAGAAATGGAAAAAGAAAGATGGTAGGAAATAGAAAAAGATAAACCACACACCAAAAAAGAATATTGAAACATCATTTCATCCTTATTTAAAGGGAAGGTCACATTTGGGATTTTTGGGGTTTTTTTGTTTTGTTTTGTTTTCACTGAGAATAAGACTTGGATGCTAATGGATGGGAAATTGTTCACTTTCTTGTTTCTTGCCTGTCCGTTTAAAATAAACTGCCAATATTACACTTTATGCAAAGTGAACTGAGTAAAACATAGTTTCTGAGAGACTGAAGCAATGATGGAAATGTCCCTTGTGAAACTACTGGTTATTAATAAAGGAGTGAAAATACTGCTTGAGTGTCTGCTTTTAATGTAGTGGAAGAACATTTACATGCTATCAAGCTTCCAAATGTAAACAAAGGCATTTTTATTGATCAAGAAACAAGAAACTAGCTGAACTAGAGCAAAACATGTTTTTCTATATTCAACTGGTCTGTAATTAAGAGCTTATTCAAAGTAGATATTTCATGTATCATCCCTATTTGTTCTCAGTGAAGAGCCATTTCCTGTATAATAAATGTTTGGTGTCTTCCCTTCTTCCAAATACAATATCAAGCCTTCCACCAGTGTAAATTTCTGCCTCTGACTTTGCTTTTATCCTGATTATTTTTATTTATTTATTTATTTATTTTAGTGGCTGAGATGAAAGATGGCAATATTGACAAATACTGAACTCTAATATCATTTGACTTTATAAAGAAACAATTATGAGGAATCCAAAATTAGAGGAGAGCATTCTATATGGTACAAATCATCCAGGGGGAAGTGTGCAGGGAATAGTGTGTAAGAATCAGAATATGTATCTCCCTACTTCTATAAACGAGCACCCAATGTGTAGCATTCCCTGCTTTTAATAATAAATATCAAAAGTGTAGCATAAGTTACCAGATCTCCAAATCTAACTTGGGCAGCTTACTTAGAAATAATGGTAGTATTTTGTGTTTATAGAGTGGTTTCTCATCCTCATGCATCCCAAAGTACTCTGCTAATAGTACATAAAAGTACAGCTGACTGTCAACAGGATTTTCTTGCTTCATGGAAAAATCCATAATAACAATTTTGTTTCTGTACAGAAACAGAATAAAAACATTAAAATTTCCCACAAAAAGAAATTGTGAAAAAAATCATTTTGATTCCAATTTTTACTTTTTAAATTATTATATAATTGGAATTTTTAAAAAATTAAAATAAAAGATCATTGTTAAGAGTTATCCATACTGCCCAAGGCCTAAAAGGGTTCAGGTGACTAGGTGAGTTAATTAACCACCTAGGCTGCATGAGGAGGAAGAGCCAGGGAGCAAAGACTAATTAAAGATTAGGCTTTGCTAGACAGGAACAGGAGGAGCCTGTATAAAGCCCAGTAGCTGATAGTAGAAGGGGGCTGAAGAAAGAAAGAAAGAAAGAAAGAAAGAAAGAAAGAAAGAAAGATCACTGTGTTAGGGTGAAAGAAGGCAAGTAGTAGGAAGTAGTTCATGGATACAGCAATAAGTAATAGCATAATGTATTTGGAAGATCTTGACTGTTGTTTATAGGCTTCCTGGACTAAAACTGAATGTAGAGGGAGGGCCTGGGTTCCCCTACTATCTACTGGGCAGTGGCAGGATTAAGGGGTAATGAAAGAAAAGGGTGCCTGGGACAGTAGATCCTGAGACACTTCAGTACCTGAGAAGGGGAGGAATTGCAGTGATCTGGCCAGAGTTCCAAGTCACGAAATAGTAGTGACTGAGACCTGAAAGAGTGAGACAAAGTGTAATGGAGTGAGAAATCCCAGAAAAGATTTTGCACCAGAAAAGCTAATCCACAGATGCAGCCAGAAGGAGGGGTTCCAGCAGCAAAGATAGCATACTGTGACAGTCATTTTGAAATAGAAAATCAGAAGATTCCTTTCGTTTCTACCTTTTTAGAAGCATTTGAACCATTTCAAAATGCTTTCTTTCATTTTTTTTCTAAACAACATTTTGTTGAAACTGAAGAGTTTCTGCTAAACATTTTGCTTTAGACAAATTGTCATTCCAACAGAAACAGATTCCACTGGAGATTTTCCAACTGTACATAAAAGGACTGCTTATCTGTCACTTACTTCTAGGGCAGAAGAAAACAGTAATGTACTAGACCAGCAACATGGCACAAGAAGTTCCAGGAGATAGGGAAAGAACAGTTCCTGTCATTTAAATTTGAGAAATTTTAAGTAGGAAGAAGTACTAGTTCAAACTTGTCATCCTGGATGAATTCCAGTCCAATACTTCTCTCTTTTCAGAAAATCCCATTGTATCTTTAATGATACCAGGTTTTCTGGATTTGATTTTATTGCTTCTAGAAGATGTCACTTTCTGAAATGTTGTTGCTTTTTAATGTTAACTCAGTCAAAGGAAAACCATCTTGAAACAAATACTACTTCCTTAGATTTTCACTAAAGTCACACCATTTACTTGCTAGCTTCACCTGTGACCATTGATGAAATTCTAAATCAAGAAAGCGCACAGATGAAGCTTAGTGGCAAGGTTTTGTGAGTGGGGAGTGTTTTTTGTGTGTGATATGCTCTCTTTAATTGGCTGATTTAGGCAAGCCAAGCTTAATAAAACTGATGATACAAACTCTAATTTAAGTTATGGCAGCTACACAATTAATGACACTAAACTCAAGTACTAGATTGTGTGGGTTGAACTGAGGACAGTTATGTATCTTTTTACAAGCAGAAGTCCCTGATGTTTTAAGTGTGCTATAAAGTTGAATATATCACTATGTGCATTTAAATGACGCTACAAATTCTCACGCTGGCAGTTGGTTGTTGAGACTCTCAACTTTGGAATTCTCCTTCTACTCCAAATCCATTAGTGAGTTGTGGAGGCTTTTTTCTGAACAGGTGGGAAATAGATGCACTTGGGTAAGGTTTAGGAGGTTCTCACCTGGGAAGGGGATGGATTGGGCTGGCATGGAGAAATGGAGTGAATCGATGAATGGAGCTGAAGATAAATTGGTAAGATGCATTATTTAGCAGAGGAAGAGGTTGGGACCATGAAGAATCATGGAGGAATAAATTGTTTTCTTTTATCATCTACCTTTGATAATAATTGATAGATCTAAGCCAAAACGTTTGAATGAATGGAACATCTATTTCAGAGGACATCTATTTCAGTTAATGCAGTTGCATTAAAATCTTACTTTTTCAGGACATGAAATAGATTTCAGAATATTCAATTCATCCTACCTCAATTTTCATGAATTTCCTTTTTAAAAAAAATTTGGATGCAAGTTAGGTTGTTCATTATATTTGTTTCTCTAAGTACCCTGTTGCACATGGAAGTGATGTGTCTGGAGTTTGCAAGCTGTAGTTTGAGGCCATCTTTGATAACAAGTATGTTCCTGAATCAGCAAGGTTCTTAATCATATGGGTGTTTTTATTGGATTCATCTTTATCTTGCTAAGGGAGGAAAAAAAACAATGGAATATACGTACACACTCATAAATCCTATTTACTTGTCTAAAATTAAGAGTTTGTTTTTTTTCTTTTGACAAGTCCAGTATTGTAAACTATGTGAGATTTTTTTTTAATTAAATGTATCTGAAATATGTATACACTTCCCTTCATTATCACAAATGCATTTTTTAATCTGAAAGGGGATGAAGGATAGGACCAAAGTGAATGATTTTTTGCATTGGCTAAGTAATGTATTACTGTTAAACTTCACTGTTAAAACAAATGTTCCATTGTATTTTATGTTTTCAAAGAAACATTTCCATTTTTAATATAAGTTATTGTTAGAGAAAGAAAAAAGAGATTTAATCTCTAAATAGAAATCTCTGGGTCAGAAGGCATTTCTAAAACTTCAGAAGTGTTTAATAAAATATTAGAAAGCCTCAACTTGATAAAGTAGACTGATGACACATGATGAATCTTTGTATGCTTGAGTACACATTTTGTTCCTATATACCTGATGATATCCTCCCATATTGACTTATTCTTTACTGAAAGGAGATCTTTTTAATTCTGCAGTTCTTGTAATACTCATATCATATCTGTGCCACATCATGCTTCATTAGTGTTTAAATATGGGCTTGGGCACACTCTCTGAGAGGTCTTTTGTATACTTGATGACAGATAGCATTATTAGGATCTTGCAAACACAAGTCTGTGAGAACATAAAAGAACATAAAAATACCTCTGAATCTAAAGTAAACACTGAACAGGAAACCACTAAATCTATCTTCATTGTGGTGACTTGCTGAGGAAAATGGAAGAGATATCCTATAATAACAATAACTTTTATGCTTACATCCAAGGATCTCAAAGTTCTTTATACTTATTAATTATGAAGCCTTGTAACATCCCAGGCAGAAAGTACAAACTATTTTATTACAAATGGGTTAACTGAGGTACGGAAGGATTAAGGGGTGTGCCCAAGGTCACACAGACAACTGTTTGAAAAATCAGGGGGAGAGATCACAAAATTTCTCCACACTTTTTTTTCTTTTTTTTTTAAATTAACTAGAAATATCATTAGGGCTTCTAATTTTTTTTTTTAATCAATCATCTCTAGTCACACAGAGGCAGAACTGGGACAGAACCCTGGCTGGGGTGATTTAGTGGGAGTGGTCCTGCTTTTTAGCAGGGGGTTGGACTAGATGACCTCGTGAGGTCCCTTCCATCCCTATGATTCTATGATTCTATGAAAATAAAGCATTTTGGGACTCCACTCTAAACAATATATCCCTCCTGCAGTCATGTAGAAAACACATTTTCCAATATAATGAGTAATGAATGTTCAAGATTAGAGGGATTCTCACTAAGGCTATGTCTACACTAGAAAAAGTTAGGTTGACTTTGTTAAGTCAACTTAATAAGGTCAACTTTAAGTTGACTTTAAGTCGACCTTATTAAGTTGTCTTAACAAAGTGGTTTCCATGGATGTGGATTTAGTCCACTTTGTTAAGTCGACCTAACTGCCCTTAGGTTGACTTAATAAAGTGGACTTAAGCATCCACACTGTGTTTGGGTCGACCTAAAGGAAGGTTAGGTTGACCTAAGGAGGGTTAGGTTGACCTAACCGGTAGGTCTTACTAAGTTGACCTAAGCTTTCATTAAGTCAATTTAAGGATTTTCTTAAGACGACCTAATGAAAGCCTGATGTGGACAGGGACTAAGTTAGGTCAACTTAAGGCTCTGTAAGTTGACCTAACTTGCAAGTGTAGACATAGTCAAAGATTCTTGCTAACTTAGCAAAAGTTAATAAGTCTGTAATGCAGATCTGTGCCCACCTGGTCCACTGTTTGCAATGGGTTCCCTCATGATACCATTGAAGAGGCTCGCACTTAGTCAGATTAAAACCACTAAGTTACAGTGATACCCTGTCCTCTTTCCCCACCAATGCTAAAATGTAGCAGAGGCAGAGAGAGGCAGGGCAGTTTGGGAATTTGGCTTTCTGCTCTGTCCTAGTCAGCTCAGGAAAGGCCAGTTTGGTCATCTGAAAGAAGTGGATCCTCTTCTCCACATCCAAGAACCTGCTACATCAGAAATGTCATAGGGCTTGCCAGACTCAGAGGCTATGTCTACACTTACCAAAGATAAATTCCAAAGGGGTAGCCGTGTTAGTCTATTGTAGAAAGACAACAGAGTCTTGTGGCACTTTTAAAGACTAACAGATTTATTAATCGCATGAGCTTTCGTGGGAGAAAATCCCACTTCGTCAGACGTTTTGAAGATAGGAAAGTTACAGAGTGGGAGGAAATTAAATGCAGGGGAGTGTATGACATAGCACCAGGTCAGGCTGTAACAGCAAATCAAAATAGGTGTTAGGATTCAAAACACTGGGGAACAGCACATAGAGGAGGGGGAGGTCAATTCACTTGATGTAATGCGAGAAAAATCCATAGTCCCTGTTTAACCCCAAGACAACTGAGTCAAGTTTGCATATAAGTTCGAGTTCTGCAGACTCTCTTTGAAGCTGTGATTTGTTATTCATCTGTTTCAACACAGCTATTAACAAGTCGTTGAGGGAGTGAGCAGGGAGATTGAAGTGTTCCCCTACAGGCTTTGCAGTGTTGCAATTTCTGATGTCAGCTTTGTGTCCATTGATTCTTTGGCACAGAGACTGTCCTGTCTGTCCAATATATAAGGCAGAGGGGCATTTCCGGCACATGATGGCATAAATCACATTGGTGGATGAGCAGGTGAACGAACCCTTGATGGAGTAGGTGGCATGATCAGGCCCTGTGATGGTGTCATCACTGTAGATATGAGGGCAAAGTTGGCAGCGTGGTCTGCTGCAGGGCTGCGTTCCTGCTTTAGTGTTTCTGCTCTGTGATCTGTAGTTGCTGGTAAGTATCCTTTTAAGATTAGGGGGCTGTCTGAAAGCAAGGAGAGGTCTGCCTCCCAAGGCTTGAGAGAGTGAGGGATCATCTTGTAAAATAGGCTGTAGATTTTTGATGATGTGTTGAAGAGGTCTGGCTTGGGGGTTGTAGGTGGTGACCAGTGGCGTTCTGTTGTTGTTTTTCATGGGCTTCTCCTGCAGTAGTTGAGTTCTGGGTACCCGTCTGGCTCTGTTAATTTGTTTCTTCACTTCTGCGGGTTTGTACTGTAGTTTTAAGAATGCCTGGTAGAGATCCTGAAGGTGTCTGTCTCTGTCTAAAGGGTCAGAGCAAATGCGGTTATATCTTAGGGCTTGACTGTACACAATGGATCGTGTGGTGTGTCGAGGATGGAAGCTCCAGGGATGTAGGTAACTATACCGATCAGTAGGTTTGCGATATAGGGAGGTCTTTATGTGCCCATCGCTAATTTGCACTGTAGTGTCCAGAAAGTGGATCTCTTGTGTGGAGTGTTCCAGGCTAAGTTTGATTGTGTTGTGGAAATTGTTGAAATCTCTATGGAAATCTTCAAGGGCATCTTTACCATGGGTCCAGATGATGAAGATGTCATCAATATAGCGTAGGTAAAGTAGGGGTGCTTTGGGATGAGACGTGAGGAAACATTGTTCTAAATCGGCCATAAAAATGTTGGCATATTGTGGGGCCATGCGGGTACCCATGGCAGTGCCACTGACTTGAAGGTATAGATCATCTTCAAATCTGAAATGGTTGTGGGTGAGTACAAAGTCACAGAGGTCAGCCACAAGTTTAGCTGTGTCATCATCCTGGATGGTTCTTCTAATAGCTTGTAATCCATCCTTGTGGGGAATGTTAGTGTAAAGAGCCTCTACATCCATAGTGGCTAGGATGGTATTTTCTGGAAGACCATCAATGGATTGGATTTTTCTCAGGAAATCTGTAGTGTCTCTCAGATAGCTAGGTGTGTTGATAGCATAGGGTCTTAGGAGAGAGTCCACATAGCCAGATAAGCCTGCTGTAAGCGTGCCAATGCCTGAGATGATGGGGCGTCCGGGGTTTCCTCTTTTATGTATTTTTGGTAGTAGATAGAATATCCCTGGACGGGGTTCTGGCGGTGTCTCTGTCTTGATTTGTTCTTGTGCTGCTTTAAACAGGGACTATGGATTTTTCTCGCATTACATCAAGTGAATTGACCTCCCCCTCCTCTATGTGCTGTTCCCCAGTGTTTTGAATCCTAACACCTATTTTGATTTGCTGTTACAGCCTGACCTGATGCTATGTCATATACTCCCCTGCATTTTATTTCCTCCCACTCTGTAACTTTCCTATCTTCAAAGCGTCTGACGAAGTGGGATTTTCTCCCACGAAAGCTCATGCGATTAATAAATCTGTTAGTCTTTAAAAGTGCCACAAGACTCTGTTGTCTTACCAAAGTTAGTTCGAATTAGTTAATTCAAATAACTAATTCAAATTAATTTTAGTTAGTTTGAATTAACTTAATTTGAACTAGCAAATTTTAGTTTGAACTAAACAAGTGCCATGCATGGCACTTGCTTAGTTCGAATTAGTCAATTGCATTGAGCTCAATGTGCCAATTAGTTCGAACTAAGCACTTAGTTCGAACTACATGGCCACATTGGATTAATTTGAACTAACTAGTTCAAATTAACCCTTAGTTCGAAAAGTATAAGCGAATTTATTAGTTCAAATTAAGGAAGCCCTTAATTCAAACTAATGAAAACCTAGTGTGCCAAGCTTAAGTTAGTTCGAATTAAGCTTCCTTAATTCGAACTAACTTGGCAGTGTAGACATAGCCAGAGTTAATATCTGAGTACATGATATCTTCATGACTGGTGGATTCCCACTCTACAGATAATGACTTGCTAGTTCCGAGCGGCGGGGGGGTGGGGGGGGGCGGAATAGTGGGAACAGAGTGAATCAAAACTGTTGGCCACCTAATAAGGCACTTTAAAAAAAATTCCATTCTTAAATTTAACCATGTCTTGGTCTTCACTTAGTCTTAATATTCTGATTTATAAATTGTCTCTTGACACTGAATGACTGGTAATAACTGTTATTATTCAGCTTATGAAACCCTCATGATCAGGTGATTTTTCTCACTAGTACTCAGTTCACATGACTTTGTAGGGTCAACGCTCACTGGCATCTTAGGACTTGCCTTTATTAAAAACAAATGAAAAGTAACTCCAACTTCACAGCTTTGGTTGCTCATCAGGTTCCTAGAAAAAGGATACTACACCCACTGTCCTATGGCTTCTCTTCCTTGGACCCAAAATCTTTCTCTTAGCACACTGAAGCCTGCTTCCTCCTTTTTCCCCTCCACTGCCCCTACTTGCATTGCTGACAACTATTGATAAGATTAGTTCCAGAACCTTAGGGGCCCTGACCATTTATTCCATTAAACAGATTTCCTTCTTACAATATGACACTTAGGGCATTATCCTGTCCTCTGCAACTGGAGCCAAGCCATTTAATTACTCTCTGATTGAAATAAGCACATTACTCATATTTGGAAAAAGATGCCAAATAAGACCCTCAAAGCAAATGGAATAAATTAAACAAAGTCGACTTAAGGACGGTGTGGACGTGGAGTAACCCTTAAGTTGACTTTATTAAATCGACTTAAGGGTGGCTAGGTCGACTTAACAAAGTGGACTAAGTCGACTTAAAGCTAAGTCAACTTAGTCCATTTTGTTAAGTCAACTTTAATAAGGTCAACTTTAAGTTAACTTAAAGTCGACCTTATTAAGTCGACCTAAAAAAGTCGATGTAACTTTTTCTAGTCTCTACATAGCCAATGTGATTGACTATCTGGAGGTCCTGCTTCAGAAAAGTTTACAGTTATCAGCAACCAGTAAGGATCCATGAGGGAATTAACATGATGCTGCATTAGCACAAACGTGTTTTACTCTGGTCTGTTAGTCTTTAAAAGTGCCACAGGACTCTGTTGTCTTTCTACAATAGACTAACACGGCTACCCCTTTGGTGTTTTACTCTGTTATTATTATGTGTGAACACTCTGAAATCTGCATCTTTCCTCTACCTCACCCCCAATGCAATTCTGGGGAAAAAACTGACACCCCGATCATACTTTGGAGAAATGTTTTAGTGACTCGCCAACTGCAGATTACCTCTAACCGAAATGGACTAGGTTTGGAAATAAAAGTACTGTTTTCCAAACACATAGGCTATGTCTATACTTGCAAGTTAGTTTGAATTAAGGAGGTTAATTTGAGCTAACTTAAGACTTGGCCACACTAAGTTTTCATTAGTTCGAATTAAGGGTGTCCTTAATTCGAACTAATAAATTCAGTTGCTTAGTTTGAATTAACAGTTAATTCAATCCATTAATTCAAACTAATCCAAAGTAGCCATGTTAATTCGAACTAACTGCTTAGTTCGAACTATTCAGCAGATTTACCTTCCTGTAACTGACTAATTCAAATTAAGCAAGTGCCCTGCATGGCCATGGCTAGTTCGAACTAGCATTCTAGTGGGGCCATGCTAGTTTGAATTAAGTTAATTCAAACTAACTAAAATTAGATTGAATTAGCTTTTGTAAGTGTAGACATAGCTATACACTCAGTTCGCTGTTTCCAGATGGCTCCACAGATGCAGGAGGCATGACTACAGAGTGGAAGATTCCTTATAACTTAAAGGTAAACATGAATTACCCTGGCAAACAGCTGTGACTTAATTAAAATAACCTTTACAGCTGTTTATGAATGCCTGAAATTCCAAGTCACTATTTTTGATCTCCACTTGGTGTGGGGGGAGGAAGAGGAGGGAAAATGGACCTCCAAGGTGTTCTGATATAATCTGCCATTAATGGTCACACTATGGTAACTGGAACTTAACATTCAGCAATCCCTCCCATTACTGTAATAATAAACTGTAAATTTGAGTCATACACATACCAGGCTCTAGGGTGGCTTCTGTCTCCACTGGGTAACCTGCTGACTCATCAGAGGCTTTTCCTTGTGCACTGGGAGAGCAATCAAACAGCTCTTTTCTGTAGGGACCAAGAATTTACTGTTGATCTTCAGCCTGCATTGGGACTGATTTCATGGAAAGAGTCACTTCATGTTCCTCACTGGGAGCCTGCTATTGGTTCCCATCAGTTCCTATGATGGGTTCAGGCACCAATAAGGGACCACCGCAGCTGATCAGGTCATCATGAAGCACGGCTGGCTTTGTGTTGGGTGCAGTACTCAGAACTTGGTCACAGTCATCATAAAATGGGCAAGTTGTTGGTGAGTTACCCCAAATTGTCTCCGGTCTTCCAGCAATTGCTCTTCAGTCTCTTTATACACTCCCTGCATTGATCACCTATCTGGAAAATATGCAGAGCTGATGGCTTTTTAGCTATCTGCTGGTATGCACAGTCATTCCTGGTGCATCTGCTGAACTCCACAGTATTACTGGCCCTGCACAAGAAATTCACTAAAATTTGGCGGTGCTCCCATGAATTGGAAGCAAAAGGATTGATTGATTCACTGTCCATTGCAAACCTAGCAGGCTTTCTGATATAATACTCTGCTTGCAGATTGTGATGGGTGATCAGAAAAGAATGGATTAACACTGACCTGAGCTACTGTCATTCGTCAAGGGAGGTGGCTTCCTTTTTCAATAAAGTGGAATGGAGATTGTTGGGATAGAGAGGACTAAGGAAGCCATCTCATGGAAATGTTGGATAATTCTATCAGGCTACTGGCACATAAGGTAACCAGGGCTGCATCTACACTACAGAACAACTGGGTTTGTACTATGGGTCTTGGCTTGACTTGTGATCAGATCCTCCAGCCTTGCAGGGTCCTGAAACTCTGGGTCCGAGCCCTGGGTTAGCACAGTTGCAGTGTAAATGCAAGCAGTACGTTAGGCTTGAGTCTGATGTCAAGTTTTTATGTTGAAGTGTAGATATCCTAATAATCATGGTGAAATTGTCTAGGCTGTACCACTCTTGCCTGTGAATCTTTGAGTGATAAACAGTGAGTTAGTGATCACCATGGCATTGGGAGCTGCAGACTCAAGGACTCACTGCCTATTCCTGTTCTTCTGCCTAATACCAAACACCTCATGAGAATTTGTTCAGTTGTCATTATCTTTTTCTACCTGTGAATTAAAGTTGCCCAGTATGAGATCTCCTTGCACCTTTCATTACTTTTGTGATCTAATGCAGGTATGACCGAACTTACTGACCTAAAACTCCCTCTCCCCAGTGAGCAGAATCCTCTAGCCCACCACCCTGCCCGAGGGCAGAAGCTCTGAGCTCCCCACCCCAGTCTGGTAGGAAGAGAACAAGGGAAGGATGTTTGGGGCTCCATGAGCTAGACTTCAATTGTAAAAAAGTCTCATGTGGCTCACGAGTCACAATTTGGCCATTCCCGATCTAGTTTGAAATATTTCTTTTTAATATCCAAATTATTGATGTGACCTGTGTTCAGGAAACCAGAACATTTACAGGAACTTTGGAAGACAGTGGTTAAAAAAAAGAAGTTCTAGTGTGGACCTAGAGAAAGAGTGAGGACCATGTTAGAACTTTTTAGCATCAGCCTGTCTCAGATCATGTGAGTGACTTCAGTGACTTAAGTGACTTCAGTTTGGCCATACATACTTAATCTTAGGCACATGCTTAATAAACTTATTGAATCACCTCCTAAGAAGATGCTCCATTTAAAGCTACTTACATGACTAGAGTAAGAGATATGCTAAAATGCCTTGCTGAAATTAAGATCTTAGACAGGATATGTCCACAGTCCTGTTTTTAGTTTATATATATATATATATATATATATATATAATTTTATTTTGCATTCTATTAATAGACACTGGTAGGCTCAAAAGCTTTAGTTGTCAGTAATAGAGCATCAGTCACTGAAGAACCTGTACAGAAAAAACTACTGTTTAGGTTCCCTAGCACCTCTGAATAGTAGAGCTTTATAGTGTAAGTAAGTCTTATTTCTCCCTGTCATTTTTGTGTTTTCTGTTATGTTCACCTAATCCAAGAATTCAGATGAAAGATTTATTAAATGTCAAGTTTTCTTTTAATGCATTCAAAACTGTACCACCAAATGTTAAAAAAGAATATGTTATGTAGCATAAATACATCAATCACAGAAATGAGCAGTCTGTAGGTCCAGGTCAATACCTTCCAGCCCATTAAACAGAGGGAAGGGAAGCAAGTTTGCTTATGTTCAGTACGACAGATGGCAGGAGTGAATAATAATAATGTATGTCTGTAGTCTTAGCCTGCCAATATTAACATGAAGAATGAGCAATCATTAATCCATCAAAGAATGTTAACTTTCCCAGTCTCAATTATTACTGAACTTCTACATTAATGGGATTAGGAAGTTTAATGAAATAGGTTAAATGCCTGAATTTAATGGGGCATCTTTTTGGGCTGTTATACCAAAAAGCTTTCTCTACCACCAATAAGATCAGGTATTAAAGAGAAATATTTCATACTTGGTCACAAAAGTAATGAGAGATGCAAGGAGGCCACAAATTGGACATCTGTGAATCCTGTAACAATTATTTAGTCATGGTCCATATTTGCAAAATGAGTTAGTGTTGATTTTAAAAGGGGATTTCATCATAGTTCCCTCCTATGGCAAACAGAATATGGAAGCTTCTTACAGTATTTTAATTCTGACACTATTTAGGGAAATAATGTCATATAACAGACCAAACAACAGAATCAAAGTACTATTGATCATGGGGGCCTTGTTACAGACTCACTGAAATCAGTAGAAGAGGTCTCTTTGACTTTAGTAACCTTTGATCCGGCCTCAGAGATTATTATTAATAAGAGATTATTTGGCATTATCAACAGTGGAAGTTTCAGTTGAAGAGTCTGGATCATATAATCTAAGAGAATGAAGACTGAAAGGTTTAAAGAGGGAATCAGACTCTTCAGTTGAAAACATCTGTATTATTAAAACTTGACCATATTTTTGGACTATGTATTGTACTTCATTCTTTGATGCATTCCAAAGAAAAATCTTTAGAACGAAACTGCTAAAATCAGTTAATTTCACTCTAATTTCAATAGCAGATTCCTACAGTAAATTGAAAGCATTAAAAGTTTGCCTTTAAAAAAATCTGATTGTTGTATAAGAGCTTATTCTGTCCCCAATCCAGCCAAGAAACTGAGAACATGTAAATTTTAAACATATGAGTGGTCCTATTAGCTGTCATAACTTACTCCCGCTTCCCATTCTCACAGTGAGCCCAGGGAGAGACCATGTGGTCTCAGCACCATTGACATTCAGTTGACCCTCCATTGAACCTTGAGAGCTTGTTACAAGCTGATGTAAGTTAGAGCAGCACAGAGGTTGCTCTAATTTATGCTTGGGGGCCAAACTGGTTTGATTGCCAGCCAAACTGGTTTGACAGAGCAAAGGGATGGTATACAATTCACTTTCCTTCTCCCAAATATAGCTTGCTTATCACAAGAACTGGTCCCAGAATTCTTAAATGTCTCCCACAGGGACGATATGGTACTAACGAACAGATTAATTTCTTTCACAGCCTGTCATGAGGATTAATTTAAATGAAAAAAAAATGTGTTTTAGAATGTTTTTAGTCAATGTGAGCTCTGAGGTTATAATGAAGTTACTATGGTTTTATATTCTTAAATGCAATGTTGCTTTAGCAGATCAGATTAGGACAGTTCTTTGTTCATATAATAATCATAAAAATTGTTCTCCCTGTTATCAAACCACATATTGGAAAAGGGAAATGTATTGTTTAGACCCCCTAACAATGTAACATTGAAAAGACAAGCAATGTCTTTAAAGTGCATTCAAGGTTGAAAGCGTATTAGAGTAATGGCCATTAGTCTACATGTATGTGCTTTCATAGCAGATTCAGAAGTATAGTATTGTATTTGATTACTCAACTAAAACACAGTCATCCATTAACCCCTAGAGAGTTGCTTCATCGCATGCCTAAGGCCATGTCACTTAGAGTGTCCCCATTACTTTCAATGATATGGGAAAAGCAGTAGGAAACACAAGAAATATCATAAGGTCATGGTGTGGCCATTTCAATAAAAGACATAGGGCCAAATTCATCCTTGTTGTAATACCACTGAAGCCTGCAGGGTAGTTACACAATGGATGAATTTGTCTTTCACTATACATTCAAGGGCATTCAAGGGTTAACCATGCATCAATTACATTAGAAAGCTGAGAACAGGGCTATGGAAAAGCTGATGCAATTGGGCTGTCACTAAAACAGACCAAATGTTATATTTTGCAACACAAAAATTAACTTAGCATCTAAGAGGCATATAAAATGTTTATATAATTTTATTATAATTAGTCTGACATTTAATATTTATTATATCATAGTAAAGCTCAAATGCCCTGGTAAAGATTGGAGCCCCATAGCACTAGTTGTAAACAAACAGATATGACACACTGTCCTTGCCTTGAGGCACTTTAGTCTAGGAAAATGAGTGATACACAGAAGACAAAAGAAAGAAAAACAGTCAAACGCATACAGTCACTACTTCTAAAAAAGCACAGTTACCTAAGTAACTAGTTTTCACAACTATTCTTCGGGTTAGTCATTAAAAATTCTTGTGATGAAATTGGATTTTGAGAAGTGATTTGATGAAAAGACCCATTCAGGGAATGTGTTCTATGCACAAGGGGTACCCTAGAGCAGTGGTTCTCGGCCAGGGGTTTCTGTACTCCTGGAGGTACTTGGAGGTCTTCCAGGGGGTACATCAACTTATCTCGGTATTTGTCTAGTATTAGAACAGGTTTCATAAAAAACATTAGCACAAACTAAAATTTCAAATTGACAAAGACTTATTTATACTGCTCTATATACTATAGATTGAAATGTAAGTATAGTATTTATATTCTAGTTGATTTTATAATCATACAGTAATAATGAGACTTTTTTTCAGTAATAAGTGTTCTCTGACACCTTCATATTTTTATGTCTGATTTTGTAAGAAAGCAGTTTTTAAGTTAGGTGAAACTTGAGATAAACAAGACAAATCAGATTCCTGAAAGGGGTACAGTAGTCTGGAAAGGGTGAGAGCCACTGGTCAAGAGCCACATAGGGAGGCATGATCCAGATCTTGGAAGGTTTTCACAATATTGCTCACTCTCACAATTTGATCATGATTGTTGTCATTTTGGAGTGTTTTTTTAACCTCTCATGAAAGCATGAAAACCTTTCTCGTGAAAACAACTACTCACAAATTTTCACTTATTCAAAATGGCCACCATCTCCTGTTATTGTCAACAGAGCTGAGACCAGCATGAAGGTCACCATTTCCCAACAGTCTACCTGCAAAAGTGAGGCTGCCCTTAAAGAGCTGTCTGCCACCTCCAACTGTGTTCAGTGAAATTGTAGAAAGGCCCACAGGCAAAGTGGCTGCAACTCTATGGCTTAGAGGGATACACAACCCATCCCATATTGTTTTTCTGACATTATCACTTCTATAACTTGTTTATATGAGTAAAGTTTGTTAATTTTTGTGTATATGTAACACATTCATCCTAAAAATGTATATAGATTCTGTGTATAACTGAATCATGCTGTATTAAGTAGGTCACTGGTTCTCAGACTATTTAGCATCAAGCCCTTCTTTTATCTAAGGGAATAAACAGGAGGAGAGTTAGTCATTCATTTCTTATTTCAAGGGGGATGAGAAGATAATGGAGTCTTCATCTGAGCAGCCAGGGCAAGGTATGAATTTTTGTGGATGTTAAAGTTTGACTTTCAACCTAAAATTATCAAACATGCATATTGGCAGAGGAATAGAAGGGAATTAAAAAAAAAAAAGTCAAAAGCCACACTACAATATGATTTGATCATTTTTAAATCATATGATTCTTGGGGTCAATGTCATAATTTTTGGGAATCTGTCTTTTTGATCTCTTGAGGCTGGCCTGATCCTGCAAACACTTATGTGTAATAGGTTTGGTCAATGTATTATCTCCACTGTTTCTTCTCTTATTTATACAGCTCAGTGTTGCAGTGCAAGCCTGTGGGTTTTATATGCACCTGAGTATGTAAGCACTACTTGGTAAGTACATAGGCACTTGCATTTATGTAAGCTAGGTAGGTGTAATGTATAGTTCTATAGGCACACTTTCAAAAGGAATAATTTGTTGCAGTTCTTTTCAAATTAGTTGTTAAAATCTAGTGGGTAGAGTTTAAGCTTGGTTACACCAGTTTACCTTGTCCCAGGACTGCTGTTGTTAGGCTCATCAGAAGAGCGTAAAGCACTTTATGTTCCTTTGATAAAAGGTGTTATATCACTGTAAAATATTAGTTTACAGTTATGATTCATGCATATTTCAACAATTTACATAGCAAAAAGTCTAGCCATTTCCCAAGCAGATTGTTATTTATTTATTATCTTTATCAATATTAGGTTCAGATTCAAATAAAGTGGGACCCTTCTGTGCAAATCAGAACACTTTGTTACCCTAGGACATGAAAGCCTATATGCATGCTGTCTTTCCATTCAACCATATAATGCAACACTTTGCTATCTCCATTAAAAGACTTACTTTGTACCATATCATGCATTTCATAATATTTCCATCTAAATGCAGATTTTTGTGTTCCGGGTGTACTATCTAGTCAGGTTTTCCATAAAAATACCAGCAGGAGAGTACATTGAAATTCATTTTGCATATTAAAGAAATCGGTCTGAGATTCCTTCTTTTATTTGTTTTATCAACTCAAGCAATAAGCAAGAAAATTAGAGTTTCAGCAATGATGGGAAAACCATTTATGATTTTATCAGACTTGTTTCTTTTTTTTTTCTTGCTTAGTCAATTTACAGACTCTTAAGAACAAGTAATTTTACAGTGTTCCACAGCAAAATGAAATAAGTCCATCTATATCATTTAACACATGTACTGTAGTAATGTACATTACCCAATGAGAATTTTATTTTGAGTAACACTCATACTGAATGTCTTTCTTCCCAATATTCATAACACATTTAATATGTCCTGTGGGAATTTGTTTCTCTTGAAAGCATTATTGCAAATGTCATAATGTTTTCTGGTATAGCTTTCTCGCATGTACAGGTTAAAAAAAAAAATCAGATAGAATAGATTACATACCAGACCTGTCATTGGAAACACTTCATTCCAATTCTAAAAAGGGAAGAAAATCATAACTGTCATTGTCATGCTGTGTAAATATAGCTGGAGTAGATTTATAAAGTAATACATTCCTTAAAATCTCTATACATAGACATTAATCATAAAATCCAGAAGAGGAATCATACAATACAATGCAACTTAAAGTAAAAATAAAACAAACAAAAAAAACCCAAACAAGAATCAGAATGATTATTCGATTCTGAAATATGTATGTTTGTTTACATATAGACAGAGATTTTGATTGAAAAAAATAAATATAAATGATGTCTGACATTTACATATTTATTTTCCCAGTTCCCTGGAATCTAGCCAACATAACTTGGGGACTGAGAACTAACAAGAAAATAAGAGCTTTCTAGGAAATATGAGGGACTGTTCACTTATGCGGGCAAGAATGGTAACTTAACCTCACCTGAATTATGCATTACTTTACTTTATTCTTTATTTGGTGGCGTAAGTAACCCTACAGGACTCACCAGCCCACCTCCCCTAGGCCAAATCCAGCCTCTCCCCAGCTTTCCATGATACACTTTCCACTCTGGGGCAACACAGTGGGTGCATCTACACATACAAATTAAGTCGATTTAAGGAGGCTTAAGTCGACTTAAACTACTCCATGTCCACACTGGGCTTTCCTTAAGTCGACTTAAGCATTTCCTTAAGTCGACTTAAGGAAAAGTTAAGTCGACTTAATAATACCTCAATTTAGGTCGACTTAAGCCAGTGTGGATGAGGATTAGCGCCTAATTCCACTTTATTAAATTGACTTAAAGTGTTAAATCGACTTAATAAGGTTGAAAAGGGGCTATGTCTAAACTAGAAAAGTTAAGTCAACTTTTGTTAAGTCGACTTAATAAGGTCCGCTTTAAGTCAACTTAAAGTCGACCTTATTAAGTTGACTTAATAAAGTCGACTTAACTTTCTAAGTGTAGACATAGTCAGTAATGTGTCCCGACACAGTGGTTGAGAACTGCTGCACCACACTATGGACTACCTCTCCAAACATTTTAATACATTCATTACAGTACAGTCCTTCCACTTTCCTCTGACAGAAAAGCAATTTCTCATGACCACCTATATCAGAAGCTGCTCAGAGGTCCAGCGGTATGTGAATGGTTGTCTACCCTTCATCTATCAAAATATCCACATCAGCCATGAGTACCATTAATGTTGTTCCCATTCCATGCCTTGATCTGCATCTTGATTGCACTGGGTCTAGGATATTTGCTGCAGGAGGATTTATTTATTGTCCCTGATTTCCTGTATTAACATAACAACTTCAAAGGAGATATCAGGAACTTCATGCCCTTCCTTGCATTTCAACTACTATGACAGAGACTGGAGGATCAATAACACTGGCGATGGTAACTTTGTGATTTCCTTCATTTCTTTAGGTTAAGGCTGAACTTCTTATCAGAATACGATATAGGACACAATGAAATGAGAGATGGACCTCAGTGAGATCCGAAAATAAGAAATAATGTAAGAGAACTTTGAGTGACAAAACTATAGTGGTATTTTAAGATGATGTTAAATGAAAACCTACAAAATGCACCAGACCAACATACAGTAAATAAATGTTTTGTAGAGAATCTGTTTTGTAAACTACACATGGATCAGAATGTCAAAATGTGGCTCTAAAGCTGGAACTGAATTTTCCCAGCATTCAAGGATTGTTCAGATTTGTGCTTTTGTTTTGTTTTGGCCAACAGCACATTCAGCTCCAAATTTTGATCCAATTTCCCCTGAGGTTCATTGTGTTCCATTTTATATTTTGGTTTAAGTCCACTGCTAAAGTAATCATTTCACAAAATGCTTAAACCTTTTTTTTCTTTATTTCCCCTGTCCAATTAAAAGTTTTTATTGGATTATGAATAATGAGCTAATTATGTAATCAATCAAAAGAATTATAAAGACAACAATCCAGGAAAAAAAAAAGAAATGGGAAGGACAAAGAAAGGAAAGAAGTGATCAATAGATGCTGTCTAGAGAATGAAGAGCATGTAAAGAAGATGTGTCAGTCAGAGATTTGTACAGTTAAGGAACAAAGTTCATATGTTTAAAAACTGTTCAAGTATGTTTTGATGCCTTTGGAAGGCTGGCATATGAAGATGCAAAGTGTGCAAGTGCAATCCTTTATACTGAGGATGCCAAGGATCTCTACAACACTAATTTGTTAGCCTTTAAGGAGGTGCAGAGAAACAATACTCATGTCAGTCTGTAATATCCAGTGGCCTTGGAAATTAATCCCTACATGAATAGCTGTAACATGAGGGTAGAAACATCACTGGAGGGTGAGAGAAATCTTAGAAGACAGGTCTACCCAAAAATCCACACAGTATTCTGACTGTGTGTATTGGTTTCCCTCCTGGAGTCAGGCAGCCCAACAGATACTTTTGAGCAAGTGCTATATATTATGGTGGGAGGCTAATGGAAGTGAAAGAGTTTCATGTTGTACCAATTTTTGATGGAGTTCATGTGTGGAAGCCAGAGTTCATTTGAAACTGGAACTGAATTTCTTTGCCCCTTATGATTTTAAAGATTTTATATATAATGAAAGAGTGTATGAATCAGAAGCAAATCAGGTCTTCCAGTTGAACTCAATCCCTTAAGAAAGGCTAACATAGAGAGATAGTCCCTGGAGCTACAGGTGAATCTGGACCCAAAATATTATTAAGTAGATTTTTAAATAGCAGACATTGCGAAAGTCATTCATTTTGCAGGCTGAATAGTGAGTGTATCAAGGTTTGCTTGAGAAATAATTTGTATTCTACTTTATTAAAACTTTGGGAGCTGATTTTGTTGAAAGAATACAGTTTGAGGAAAGCATGTTCAGCACAAAATTACGGCTTCTAATAGTAAATAGCTATTTTCATATTGGCCATCAGGATCAGGTGCTAATAATGATAACAAAAATGCCTATAATTTTACACCCTTCTTTCTTCTTCAGGTAGCCTCTGGCTATGTCTACACTTACAAAAGCTAGTTCGAATTAGTTAATTCGAACTAACTAATTCAAACTAATTTTAGTTAGTTCAAATTAACTTAATTTGAACTAGCATGGCCCCACTAGAATGCTAGTTCAAACTAGCCATGGCCATGCAGGGCACTTGCTTAGTTCAAATTAGGCAGTTGCAGGAAGGTCAATCTGCCGATTAGTTCGAACTAAGCAGTTAGTTCGAACTAATATGGCCACATTAACTTCATTCAAATTAACGAATTGAATTAAACGTTAATTTGAACTAAGCAATTGAATTTATTAGTTCTAATTAAGGAAGCCTTTAATTCAAACTAATGAAATCCTAGTGTGACCAAGGCTTAAGTTAGTTCGAATTAAGCTTCCTTAATTCAAACTAACTTGCAAATGTAGACATAGCCTCTTTGTTTCCTGTGGTAACCAGTAGGGATATGTGAACCTTGGGCACTCAGATAAAGCACTAATGAGCTTTTGTATAAACACCTAGATAGATTAAACAGACAGACAGATTAGAAGTGTAGAACTTTGTGGCATTCAAGATTTGTCAAACTTTATCAACTATTTCACAAAAGGAATTCAAGTTTTCAAATTGTTATGTTCTAAGAGTCAACCCCTCCCCGGAGCCAAAAAACCCAAACAAATAAACAAAAACAAAGAAAAAATCTGTTGAATTTGTTTGCTTACTAACTATGGGCCCAAATCTGCTTTCAGTTACACTGATGTGAATCTAGAATAATTGCGCTGAAGCCAAGTAAGTTATTACTCCAGAGTAATCAAGAACAGAATCTGTCCCTGAATAATAGTTAACTTTACTCAATTCAGACTCAGATGAAAACTTAAACACAGCTTGATCAATTTACAATATCCTTTGCCAGAGATTATACAATATCATATTCCAACTGTAAAGCAGAAACATAGCCTTTTAGAGAAATTTGTAATGGACAAATTTGAGCAGCTTCAGAAGCTGAGCAGTCTTTCACAAAACAAAGGAATCTCTTCTAGCTGCTGCATGCTAGGCCACATCATAATCACAATTGCAGGAGGGATTAGCTATGGATTTTTTGTGAGGTGGAGACGTTCCTTTGGTTTTGGTTTGTTTTTTTGTTTTTGGTTTGTTTTGGTAAAGCCTGATTAACACAATGCAAAACAAAAGAAAATGTACATTAAATAGTAAAAAAGTCAATTTAAAAAAGGAATCAACAATTTTACCTTTAATTCATTATTACAATAACCTTTGGTTCCACCAATATTCTGATTAAGGAGAATTTATATAGGGCCTCTTGTTGATATGTAACTAAGAAAGAAGAAGACACTGCAAAGATTTTTTTTTTCTTGGTCACTAATTACTATGTCCTATATTTACTTGAGTCACAGCTAGGTTACAGCAAGCAAGACAGAAAGACTCATTGCATTTGTGATTAGTAGAATAAGACATATTTTAAAAAAACAAATATTACTTTCTTGATGCGATTAGAAAGAAACAATGTTGAAATGTGTACAAGAATATACCTATTAAACCTAATGTAATTATCTACTTGATTAGAAGATGGAGAAGTTCTTTCCACATAGATCTAAGGGGTGTATTGTAAAATCTACCAACTGCAAGAAGCATGTGATTAAATTTTGTTTCATTAGAACAAGATAGTTTCCCCTATTTTGCCTGCCAACTGTTAAAATTTAGATTATGTTCTAAAGCATGGATGTGGAAATTTGCTTGTGGTACAACTAAGAAGCCTATGAGTTGGAAATTTATTGCATATTTTCAAGTTAGCCTGAAGAATGAGTAACTCTTTCACATCTGTTTTCTATGTGCAAAACATTAATGAGTTTTCAAAGTCTGGGTTTAGACCCCAGACTCTACTTTATACACCTTCATGAAAGGAATAGAATAGTTTCATGACTGCTGCTGTGTTTATTGATCTAATAAAAGTTTTTCAGGTGGTGGATCATGAGACAGTAAGTATGAATTCAAGTATTCCCCATTAGGTTCAGAATGCCTTATAAAATTATGCACAGCTGGTGACCTAGTTAACTCTTCTCACTTACTGCTTGTAAAAATGGGAGTAAACAGTATAGAACTCCAGCATGTTTAGCTCCAAATATCAAGAAAATAGAAACATTTCAATTATCATTGCCAATCACTGACAATGATAACTTTGTGTTGATTGCACCAAAACTGTTTTCTCTTGTCTTGACATTCTACATAGTTATCCCTGCTTTCATCACTGTCAAATGTAGTCTGCACTTGGTTGATTAAATTCAGATGACAGTAGAATGCTTTGGTGATTACACATTTTACAAAAATGCCTCATTGGTCTACTTGGCTATTGATTGTTTTCTAACTTCTTTCACATCATCTTCATCTTCAAAAAGTTTGTTTCTATGTGAAATTTTGGAAAATAAGTGAACTATTAGATTGCAAAGTTTAGTTCCAGATCCTCAAAATTATTGCTGGCTTAGAGTACTGACAACTGGCACACTCAGGTTCCATATAATCCTGAGAGTCAGAGTCTCCTTTTCTTACTACTGAGTGGTATCTTCCACTATGAGTAACCACATTGTTGTCATTGCAACTATTCAGAGACTAAGGTTATGTCTACACTTGAAAAGTTAGGTCGACTTTATGAAGTCGACTTAATAAGGTCAACTTTAAGTCGACTTAAAGTGGACCTTATTAAGTCGACTTAACAAAAGTGGATGTAACTTTTCAAGAGTAGACGTGGCCCCTTTTCGACCTTATTAAGTTGACTTAACATTTTAAGTCAACTTAAAAAGGTCCACCTAGGCACTACTTCGCGTTTCCACTGGCTTACGGCAACTTAATAAAGTCGACTTAAGCGCTAGTTCAAATTAAAACGAGGTGTTATTAATTCAAGCTAACTTTTCCTTAATTCAACCTAAGGAGCAGCCTAAGTTGATTTAAGGAAAGCCCAGTGTAGATGTGGAGTAAATGAAGTCGACTTAAGCCTCCTTAAGTCGATTTAATTTGTAAGTGTAGACGTACCCTAAGATACTACTCAAGGTAATAAGGATGATTCAATCTGATCCTGATTGCCTACATATCTGTATTTGTTTACATCAGCATTTAATCTTATGGCATCCTCACGAGTTTCAATGGGGTAGCCGTGTTAGTCTAGTTCAGCAAAATAAACAAGGAGTCCTGTGGCACTTTTAAAGACTAACAAATTTATTTATCGCATGAGCTTTCGAGGGAGAAAATCCCACTTCAGTGGAAGTTCCCCATCTTCAAGAATCTGATGAAACGGGATTTTCTCCCACAAAAGTTCATGTGATAAATAAATTTGTTAGTCTTTAAAAGTGCCACAGGGCTCCTTGTTTGGTCTTTTCACAGTAACTCTGCTTCCTATGTACTAAAATACTTTTGTAAAATACTGATGTACTCACATCCCTCCATGTCTGTCATCTGTCTGTTTCATCTTCGGTTTAAGTTCACCTTGCAAGTTCCTATCGGCCAAGGAGCTTTATCTTTTCATTCTCTGCCTGTAAAATACTATGTAATCTTCAACTTTCAATGCTAAATGATCAATATAATGACTTTAGTATTAAGTGGGTCACAATAATGAAAAAGCTTTGTTCAGAGTGAATTTCGCAGGGACATTAAAAGCATGTTTGGTGCTGGTGAACTTGGAAAATATTTATTGATTATTAAAGTATGCTGTCCCCTCCACATGTTTGGCTATGTCAACACTGAGAAATTTAGGTCGACTTTACCAAGTCGACTTTACTAAGTTGACTTTAAGTCGACCTTACTAAGTCGACTTAGAGAGTCCACACAGGAACCTTAAGTCGACTTAAACCTGGCCTTACTAGACTCTCTAAGTTGACTAGTTAGGTCCAGGGATAGGGAGGCTCCTTTGGAGGGGGTTCGTCCCAAAACAGCAAGCCCCAGAGTGCTCCAGGGGAAAAGGAAGCATGGAGCTCCTTTCTGGCCTGGACCGCTCCGCTCCCTTCTCTCCGGGATCCCAGCGGTCCTGGCAGTCCTGGCTAGAAGGGAGCCCTGTGGCTCCTTTCTGGCTGGGACCGTGCTCCAGCTGTTAGGGAGCCCCCGGGCTTCCAAGGAGAAGGGAGCAGGGACAAGCTGCTAGTGGCTTCCTGTGGAGAAGGGAGCAGGGGCTCCCTTTTTCCTCTGCCCTAAGTTGACTTACCCTGTAAGTCGACTTAGGGCGTCCACACTGCTTAAGTCGACTTAAACATTAAAGTCAACTTAAAAGCAGGTCTTAAGTTGACTTAAGGAAACTCCAGTGTGGATGCAGAGTAAATTAAGTGGATTTAAGCCTGCTTAAATTGACCTAATTTACTAATGTAGACGCACCCTTTGAGATTATACCAGATATGGTAAAAAAAAAAAATTGCAAGAAGTTCACCATATGTTATATATTTTTCTACTCTTTTTGTTATAATTTATTTTTTTCTATTTTGACATTATTGATGAATATTAAATATACTATTAAAAGGGTTATATTTTATCATGCAGATAACTTTACTTCTTGTCACACACTATTTTAATGTTTATTTATGTTTTGTACAGCTATTTATAATTGCATATTATATTATAGATAAAGTTGTTCTCACATATTATCTTTGAGATTATCCAGTAACATTATGTAGTGTGATTTTTGAAACTATTGTGTAAGTTATTCATATCTTTCAAAAACAGAAAACTGAGATAAGATAATTTTCCATATTTTAATATAAGCAAAATAATATAAGGTTTTTACTGAGTAGATTTAATTGAATATGCTGTCTTTGCAATAAATTACATCATATTAGAGGATTGTCTGGGCTTAGCATGGACATGTATGGTTTTGAAATGGGTAAAAATATAATGGGCTGAGAGTGAGTTGTGGAAAAAAAAATGTTTTCTGTTCATAGTTTAGACCCTGACTTAATGCGGCCCAGTATGATTTCGATATGAAAAATTGTAAAATAATTTCTAAACATGACCTCAAATTGTAGTAAAGAGGACCTAAAAGGGTCTCTGAACTCTCTCATTTAACCACATGGTGACCACCAAGTTTTTCTATTCCTTCCATAAGCACTACCTAAAAGTCAACAATTCTCCTGGGAATGGTGTAATAGTGAAATATAGTCAATGTCATCATGTACTAGTTTAGAAGGACTTCTTCATGGGCAGTATCTACAAGACAGTCTTATGTTTGAAGGTTGAGATGGAAGGAAGAAATACTTCATCCATTCACGGCCCTTTAAATACATTTGGCCATATTGTTCCTTCACTTACATTCAGATCAATACAGAGTAACTCCCACGAAGCAGTGCATTTCCACAATAACTGAGAGCAGAATCTGGCCTTTTCCCTTGCCAACACTTAGGGACAACTAAGTTGTGCTATATTTCTGCTATAATTTCAGCTATTACATTTAATGACATAACTGTCTTCATTGAAATGGGATGCAAAACATTTAATAAAGTAAACACATATGCTGAATAATTGGGATGTGCCTTATAAAGCAAAAGTTTCACCTTAGATGCTTATGAAAGTACATAGAAATTTTTTTTTAAAAGAACAGATCAGCCAAAAAACATACGCTAGCTTATGCTCCAATTCAGCAAAGCCTCTCAATGCATACCTAATTTTCAGCTTGTGAATATCCTCATCAACCTTATTTAGACCAGAAGAATCAAGACTCTGAAGTGGTGGTAGGTGTGACAGAATTAATTTGGCTGAAGTCCTTAAGAGACATTTTCACCAAGCGTTCTTGACTTTACCAAAAGAGATATATACAATATATGATAAATTGCATGACCTCCACCAGCTCTGAATTTATTTTTTAGAGAAGATCTGTTCTCTTTTTATTGCAGCAGGGGAGAATGGTGCATTAACCAAGGTCCTGTGCATCTGTAAAACCACAGTCCTTACAGATACTCTCATTTTGACTCAACCAGCTTTAAATTATCCAATCATGTTAGCCTTTTGAAAGCTAAATCTAAAAAATAGAAGGATTTACAAGTGAATTCTGTTGCTATTTCTTTGTCCCCTGTCATTAAAAATGAGGTTGTAAATCAAAAACAGTGCATGGATTTCCCTTTTGGCACATTTATCCCTACAGGTCATTACTGTGTGTGGGCAGCACTTGAAAGCTATTTTCAGCCTTCTGTTAGTGCAATCACAAGTTTGGCTCTGTGCTTGATTAAAGATTTATCCTTTATGGGATTTCTTCATTTCTCACTATAAAAATATAAATGAAATGACAATGAGAAAAAGTCTGACTAGCAAATTAAAAGAAATAGTTTTTTTTTTAAGAAAGAAAGAAAGAAAGAAAGAAAGAAAGAAAGAAAGAAAGAAAG
>ML685837.1:5577111-5635533 GCA_007922175.1 Pelusios castaneus
AAGAAAGAAAGAAAGAAAGAAAGAAAGAAAGAAAGAAAGAAAGAAAGAAAGAAAGTCATCTAGTTTTCCTCTGTCCTAGTAGTGGTCTGGTTTTATATATGTCTTGATTGTTTTACTTCACATATTTCTCAAAATGAAAGGGGCAGCACCATATATCATAAACCTGAAAAAAATACTTTTCAAATGAGGAAGCAGCAGAATGTCGAAGTTACTATAGAAAAATAGATTACTGAGCCATCAAATGATGCAAAATGTCTCTGCTAGTAGACAGTATAGGTGGTTCAGAGAAAGATAAAACAAAATAATGCACTTCACCAGTTATACAATGCCGTACATGGGAGAGACAAATTCTTTTCTTATCCTTGTAGCGATCATCTGATTCTTCTCTGAAGCATAACATTTGATTACCCTTATTTTAGCATGGGTAACTCCAAATGTTGTTTTTGCCTATACGGTAATCCAGTCCTTTTTTAAAAATCAGCTACATATTCTGACTTTGCCATGTCCTGCAGCTGGAATACCAAAAGCTGACTCCAAACACAGTGTTAAGGGAGAAATACTTACTTTTATTTATTTTTCTTTGATCTTCTATTCATTCCAGTTTTGGACTTTTTTGTTTTATGGGATAGCATTAAAGGGAGGGACTGATCAATGACTTTTAGGAATTTTACCAATGATGTCGCTGGGGGGGGGGGGGAGGGGGGAAGAGAGAGAGAGAGAGAGAGAGAGAGAGAGAGAGAGAGAGAGAGGATTATTTTTAATGCTGTCCTACTTAAATTCTGATCTAATGACACATTCCGAGAAATTGTACAGAAGAGTTATCCTACATTTATCTAAAATCAGCTAAGACCCAGTTTAACAGTGAATGCTACAGCGTTATCTTACATAGGTTTCAACAACATCATTCTCACCTTTTCTGTCCTCATCATACCATATGAGGATATAAAAGAGCAACAGCAACAATTTCTCAGTTTTGCTTGGAGTGATAAATGTGATAGCCAGTGCCATCATTGCAGAAAATTAAACAAGCAAAGCAAGCCATGGAGTTTTGCCTATGTGACAAAAGCATTGCATGTGGCTCATACAGCAATATAATAGGCCACTTACGCTATTGCTGATTTTGCTGTGCATTCCTGAAAACTGTAGGATTGAGAATAGACTTGAAAGCAGCCTGACAGCATGTGAAACATGTTTTCCCCTTTTCATAGCAGATGAAGAGACAAGATGAAGAGACAAATGCAGAAAAGAAAAATGAATAGGGTATTCCTGCACGTTGTTAGGGCAGCAAGTTTATAGGAGACTTATTTTTTGTAGTTGCTGCAGTTGTGTGTTTTGGAGGGTTTCTTTCCCATGAATTACCATACAAATCAAATCACTACACTGGTATGGATTGTGCATGTTTTCTCTGTACTATAGATAGAGCTCTTCTCTTCATATTTATCATCTAAATCATTATCTCGTCATCTCTCCTCCATCCTTGTCCATTGCAGCAACTAGAAACTGCATTGTCTGAAATGCAATTACTGCAGAGTACGGGCTTATCTAGACTGATAGCTGCAAATTTGCCACCATCAGATCAAACTTCTTAGTTCGATCGAGAGGTCGGTAAAGACTCACTCTATCAATCAGGGAGTCAATCCATTAACACGAGCCTCTCAACTGTGAGTGTGAGTTGAAGGAAAATGCATTCGCTTCAGCTCAGTGCAGTGAGCTCACTGGAAAATAGGAAATTGAAGGGAGATATATGCAAGTTATTTTCACTTGTGTATCTCCCTTTGATTGCTGCCAAAAATGGCAGGAAGTATAGACTAGGCTTATGTCTCTGTTGATAAACCAAGGTCTCCATTAATAATCTAACATGATAGATAAACCTAAAGAGGCTTGTGTGAATAATTAATAACAAATATTTTTTTCAAGAAATTTCACTTTTTTTTTTTATTTTCTTCATGCATTGGCCATAAAACTGAGATTTTTCTTTAATGTATTCATTATTCAGAATTATTTACTAAAATATTTCCATGAAAGATTTTTGGTCTGTAACATGTTTGGATGCTTTTCATTGAGCATATTTGATATACATAATTTAAATTACTTAGATTACACACCTGTCATAAAATATGTTTTATGGCCTGATTGGATGAGTGTAATTTATAGAATTGGCAAAACAAAAGAGGAGTCTTATGGCACTTTAACGACTAACACATTTATTTTTTGCATGAGCTTTCATGGGCAAAGTCCCACTTCATAGTGGGATTTTGCCCATGAAAGCTCATGCAAAAAATGAATTTGTTAGTTTTAAAAGTGCCACAAGACTTCTCTTTTGTTTTGCTGAACTAGAATAACACAGCTACCCCTCTGGAACTTATAGAATCAGGTTGTTGGTGAAATTCAATTATTACAAATTTGGAATTTTAATTTATCAACATTTGCTTAAAATATGCTGTTTATGGACTTGACTCAGGAAAGCACAAATCTGCATTTAAGGTCATGCTTATTGAGAAAAGCACTTAAACACATGCTTAAAGCTAGGGACATTTTTAAGTCTCATTGGGTGCGTCTACACTGGCAACTTAGGTTAAGTTAAGGAGGCTTAAGTCAACCTAAACAATGCCACGTCCACACTGGGTTTTTATTAAGTCGACTTAAAGTCAGTGTGTACGGGGATTGGCTCCTAAATCTACCTTATTAAGTCAATTTAAAGCATAAGTCGACTTAATAAGGTTGACTTTAATTCGACAAAGTCGACTTAACTTTTCTAGTGTAGACATAGCCATTGACATCTATGGGTGCAAGCAAGTACTTAAAGTTAGGCCCAAGTTAAAGCTCTCCTGAATAGGGATGCTTTACTGATGTGGGTCTCTATGTATGTTCTTGCTACTAAACTCAGATACTAGAGTATTAATGAAAACCAAGTTCAAAAGGTGTGAGAATAAAGTCAAAACCAAATTTATATTAAAATTTGAATAAATGCTTGTGGAAATTTTTTTATTATAAATGTCTAAATTTGGGTAACAAAAACTAATAAGAAAATAGTCATAGCACAACTCAACAAATGCAAATATCATAGGCTATGTCTACACTTGAAAATGTAGGTCGACTTAGTGAGTCTACACCTAAATTTTAAGTTGACTTTGGGGGGAACTTACAAAGTAGACCTAGAGCGTCCACACTGGACACCTAGGTCGACTTCTAGGGGCTAAGGGGACCTAGGGCAGGTCCACGGGGGCAGGGGGGCACCCCTTGCCCAGTGCCAGGGGGCTCAACCTTTGCCCCATTGTACTTAGGTACAATGGGGCAAAGGGGCACAGGGACTCTGGCAGGGCATAGGGGCAGGGTGGGCAGGGCTCTGCCCTGCCCTGTGGGGGGGCATGCCAGGCTCCCCCTGTGCCCTCCCCCTGACAGGGAGGGCATTGTTGTAGTCCTGGGGTAGCCCTAAGTTGACTCTAGGGAGTCGACTTAAGCCCTAAGTCGACCTAAAACTAGGTTTAATAAAGTCGACTTTATTTTCCCTAAGTTGACTTTATTTTCCTTAAGTCGACTTAAGCAAGCTGCTTAAGTCGACTTAAGGAGACTGTAGTGTAGATGCAGGGTAAATTAAGTTGACTTAATTAAGCTTAAATCGACTTAATTTAGAAGTGTAGATGCAGCCATACAAGCTTATGGTAGAGTTTACATCTCTCTATTAATATCATCAGCTTACTGCTGCCATAAGATTAGTTTCCAAAAAGAAACAGGAATCTCTGTGGTACTTTATTGGCATGTAGCATGCAGGTCTCTGAAGCAAAAGGCATGCCAAAGTGTAAAAAACAAAACAAAAAAAAAGAAGTGATGCCTGACAGTTCATTGAGAAACATATGTCACATTCCAAGAAATGCTGGAACTTCTCTCACATTTTTAGAAAGAATTTCCATTTTGGGGGGTTCTTTCCCACATTATGATTTTGAACAGCTGAATAAGATATAAACCTTGAATGTATTAATGAGTTGATTGCATTATATTTAGCAGTCTTCATTTGTGAAATAATGTCTTCATATTTCATTGATCAAAAATGAAAAATAGCACGTTTTATACTGATGTGTGTGATTCACTCACTATTTAATGGGTAATGCAACTGTCAAGCAGGCTCACAAATCTACAGGATGACTCCTACTGCTCAGTTTTCCTTTCACTTCTCTGAGATTCATGCAACATGCCGCAAAATGCTGCTACCAGTACAGCTCTCTTTTGGAGTCTAACCTCTTCCCATTTTTATAGGATATATGAGATGGATGAGTGTAATCCATTCATTAGATTATGTATCCCAGGTCTCCCAAGGGTACTTACAAATCCACATTATGTCCCTATCATCCTGGATTTTGCATTTGAATCTCTGATTTATCTGAAAGATGTGTAGAATGGTATGAAGGCAGACAGCTCCCTACTGAATCAATGTGCATCTGCAGAGATTTGTGTTTCTTGTTTATTCTACCATATGTAAGGAATAATTTACATTCTAAAAAATGAGTTCCTAATTCACTCATTTGAGATGATAGGGTATGAATAACTGATGCTTAGGGATAAAATGACCTACTTTTCATAAAACACACCCTTCTGGGGAGAATCTGACTGAGCAAACACATATTTCTGAAGATGTTAGAATGCTTCAGAGCTATAGCTTCCCCTATAAATATCACTCAAACAATGAGCTACGGTTCGGTGATTCGCATAGGCTGGATCCTGCAAGGCACTTCATGGGCTAAATCCCACTGAGTGCTTTCGGCAGCAAAGCACCATGCTTACCTGTAAACATATGAGTAATCCTATTGATTTCACTGGGACTTCTTGTGTGCTAAAGAGCCCACCATCTTGCAACACTAAAGCCCTGATGCACAGATGAGGGCAGGATCAAGAGTTATATGGGTCCATGAAAAAGTATCCCCCATTAGATACACTGTGGATAGGCAATGCTGTAGAGAGGAATTATTTTTGTTTCACACTTCTTCAAGCAATGGTATTTTCTCCATGAGTTTGACCTACTATATTATTATTACTTTATTTTATTTGTATTATTGTATTGCCTAGGACTCCTGGCCATAAACCAGGACTCCATGGCTATGTCTACACTGGCAAGTTAGTTCGAATTAAGGAGGCTTAATTCGAACTAACTAAAGCCATGGCTACACTAGGCTTTAGTTAGTTAGAATTAAGGGCTTCCTTAATTCAAACTAATAAGTTCAAATAGGGTATTCGAACTAAAGGGTTAATTTGAACTAACTAGTTCGAATTAACCAATGTAGCCATGTTAATTCGAACTAATTTCTTAGTTCAAACCAACCGGCCATTGCAATGAATGGGGATCGCTAGTTCGAACTAAGCAAGTGCTATGAATGGCACTTGCTTAGTTCAAACTAACTTTTTCTAGTTTGAATTAAGCTAATTCGAACTAACTAAAATTAGTTTGAATTAGTTAGTTCGAACTAACTAATTCAAACTAATTTTAGCAAGTGTAGACATAGCCCATGGTATTAATTTCATTGGGCCTTCAACTGTACTCCATGTAAAATATAATCCTTCTGACAAAGAGGGTTAAGAAGACATTGAATCCTACCATTTTCTACATAAAAGCTAAGAACTGGTAAACCCTTCAGAGCTGTATACAGTACTTGAGCTTCTTTTCATAAGGCTGTGTTTAGCATTCATGTTAGTCTAGAGGCAAAAAGCAAAAATTAGAACATGTAATCTAGGATGGTGTAATTTGCATTAATTAACAGTACAATGGATACATTTCATAATGATGTATTTTTATGTATATTTCATTTGGATGCCAATGTGAAGAACCCTTTTTGTATAACAGCAAAAAACATACCAGATTATTCTGCCTTTGTGGAATTTGGAAATTAAGATTTTAAGAATTAGTTGTTAATTTGTTGCACAATGAAAAAGACTTAAGAACTTTTTTATATTGTTGTTGTCAAGAAAAAAAACCACCAAAAAATAACAACAAAATCAACTTTGACTTTACAGATTGAAATATTTGCAAATATTTGCTATAGGGGTGTTATGTATCCTTACAATTTGTTAAAAATGAGAATCCTGTGGCACCGTAAAGACTAACAAATTTCTTAGGTCATAAGCTTTCGTGGGCTCCAACCAACTTTGTCAGATGCAATTTGTTGTTGCTGACATTTATATAAATCAGTAATATATAATTAAAATATATAAAAGTAACATGTTAAGGAAAGTAATCTTTATGTATGTACTGACAATTTCTCACCAGCAGATACAAATGGATACAAAGCTATCTCAGCTTTTATAATAACCCCAAAAGCAGAAGTAAAAGATTCTGTTTGTTTTATGTAAAATAAAAAAAACAAACATTAAAACCCCAAAACAAACATCAACAATAAAAACACACCAGCACACTTTAATTGTGAATTGTAACTTTTTAAGAAATCTGTACACGTATGTAGCAAAAAATTATTTCAGACTATAAAATCTGATTTAAAAATGTACATCTTGATTACAAATTGAAGGCTTCAGGTGGGCAAAACAAACAAGGAGTCCTGTGGCACCTTTAAAGACTAGCAAATGTATTTTTCACATGAGCTTTCATGGGCGAAGTCTGACTTTGTCAGATGACAAGGGGGACTTTGCCCATGAAAGCTCATGTGAAAAATACTTTTGTTAGTCTTTAAAAGTGCCACAGGACTATCTTTTGTTTTGCTGAACTAGACTAACACGGCTACCCCTTTGGAACTATTGAGGTGGGGTTAGCTAATGCAGCTCCTTTTTCTCCTACACACACTCTGCTTCTAAACCGATGAAGCTTGATCTCTAAGATGCATTCTCACATTTGCAAATATAAGTCAGCATTTACCTTGTTTGCATGTCTATGTGCATCTCACTTGAGCATAATAATACAAAATAGGTATTCTTGCAAATGGGTTCAGGAAACTGCCAGCATATCAGTGTCCATGCTGGGACTTATGCCAGTATAACTTGTGTTGCTCAGGGAGGTGGCTCATTCACATCCCTGAGTGACATACACGATACTAACATAAGTGGTAGTGTAAATATAGCCTCAATAAGGTGCTGTTTTAAACAAACACAAGTGCAACTGGAGCAAAAAAATATACTTATATATCTGCCAAGTAATTCTCTAATGGCCACAAAACAAGTTTTCATTTTTCACAGCAAAATTTTGGCAATAAAACAGTATTAGCTTGCACTGCCCACACTGTGCTAAGTTAATTTACACCACTTCTATCTCCTTCAATTCAGTAGCAGTATTTTTCTTCCTAAATTAAGTCTGAACGTCCCATCAGATCTGATATCCCCTAGCAAATATATGTGTAGTCAGCCCTTTGGACAGCTGAATAGGCTGTCATCTACAACTTCACTCAAGAGGAACTGAATATTTTAATGCCACATTGGAAGATTTGTGAAGTTTCCACCAGGTGGGGAAAGATCTGTCTCTTAGAAGAGGAGAAAGGAGGCTGATCTAACCTCTCAGTTTAGACATAAGCCTTCCTAAGTTGCCTCCCTCGTGGGCTCCATTCCAGTTTGGGGAGACTTCTGAGTTGACATTTCTAACCTTGAAAATAATGTTTGCCTCAGTGAAAAGGCAAAGCTCAGAAAGCTTGATAGCTCAGGGAGATTTGGACAACTTATGTGCTGCCTCTGATTCCAAGCCTAGCATGGAAAGAGGTTACGTCTCCTTTATACTGGACCCCAACCATTTAGGGACTTAAAAGTTGGAACTAATACAATACATTTCTCACAGACACTCACAGCAGTCATGGACCACTGGGACTACATGCTCCTTAGCTTTGTTCATTTGCACTGGAAAGCTGCAAATTCCTGACTACACATTGCTTGCATGGAATAAAACATTATGGGAAACAGCATACAACATAGCAAAAATGCAGGTAGGAGTAGACAGCAAATCAGCCATAGTATGAGGGCTCTGTTGGAGTTACTTTACTAAATGCTATTGTAAGGCTCACAGACCCTGGTTGTTCTCAAACCTGGAACCTCTAAAACAGAAGGCTGATCTGCACTGATGGTGGTGGTTGCTGTACTTTCAGCATTTTTTAAGTCCGACGTCAACTGAAGATGCCCTCCCATTCATGCTACCTTCTATCTTTCAAGGAGGACTAACTGAATCTACCAGGGAGCACTCTCTCATGGACTGAGCTGGTCTACACAGACCCACTCAATTGATGCCATTGCATCGATCCCTGCCACCTTGGCAGTGTAGACATACCCTGAGGGTATGAGCTTCTACTGCATGACCTAGAAGCCAGATGGCTCTTAGCTAAAGCTGTAGCAGACTCATCAATCTCTAGCTGGGCTATGTACCATGAGGGAGCCACAGAGCACTGAACAAAGCAGACATGAGTTACACAGGCATGGGTCAAAACATTATGTGAATTGTCACTATAAAAGCACACTGTAAACTGGATCCATGTTAGTAAAAATAGCTCTACATGCAAATTTATCCGGAATTCCTCAATCTAGAAATAAGGACAGATATGTTCTAGGAATAGGAATTTTCTAAAGAGTATTGTGATACTTATGATTCTGTTTAGGTCAGAAATACCAGAAGAACAGCTTCTGTGCTGGTGATTGAGCTCTTTGTGGACAAATGAAATCAGAAACTTCAGAGATGAGCAAAAAGGTGAGTGAGGGACAAGGAGAAGAAGACAGAAGGAACCATTCTGAATCTCTAGAATGTTTCATTTACCTCTTATTTTGTCCAGTCTGGTTCTTCCATTACAAGCAGTGCCATTGGTCTTCAAAAGGGGTCAACATTGCTTTGACACAGAAGTTACGTTCATCCTATGGGTAGTGGTGATCTTTTGATCTTTCTAATATGTGAGAAAAGCGATTCAACAAGATCACTCTGCTCTTGAACTATTTCTAGATCATGAAACAATGTAGGCAGCTTTCATTTCATTTCAGGCTTCTTAAAAGCAGGTGTCACTATTTGTACTACTGCCAGTAAAATTAATCTAACATTTTTGACAACACTGTGGGAATATGAATGCTTTATCTAGATACAGTTTGAAGCTTACCTGTGAAACAACAGCTATTAATGAATCTTCCTTTGTGCCATCTCAAATCATTCAATCATAGAAAGGTGGGGCTCTGATATTCCAATCCCAGCCTCCATTTCTGTGTTTGTAACAGAGTGTGTACCAATTGCCTGTACATGCTTGTGAACATGGAAGTAATAACATTTTCACACACAAATGCCATTTATGCAAAAGGCATTTTGCACGTGGAAATTCTATCTTCTATACAAGTGTTAGAATCTAATATAGGTGTTAGAATCTACTAATAGGGTGTGTCCGGGACTGCAAAAAAAATGAGGATCCACTGATAATCAGGAGCCATGGATGGACTTGCTTGCTTACATTACCTAGTACATCCCCTTCAAGTGCAGAATTGTTCTTTATAATAGTTTTCTAGTGCGTTGTTCCTCTTTCAGCTTAAGTAGGAGATGGTGGTGAATGACTTAGGTTCACCCCCCACTGAACAGCTTGGTATGTGTATGTATGTGTCTAACATTTGTTTTATGAAAAAATATCATTGCTTTCAGTGGGTGCAAGATTTTCCCTAGGGTCTGTCTACTGAGTAAGGAGGGGGAATTAAAATAGCAACATGTTGACATTTTAGCAAATTTGAAGGTGTGGAAAATCTAATATAAATGCTATGTCTTAATAAAGAAACTCCACAACCAAAAACTAAATATACTTCTCAGCTCCTCTACATAGTACTTGTTTACAGGGTATTTTGATGGCTTGAAGGAGACCAGCTTCAAAAGGAAGGGAAAGAAAAATAGAATTGTATTTAGCCAATTATAAGAATTATATAACTGGATTAGGGAATCTGGTGATGCACTAAATAGACAGTTGGAAAAGAAACCAAAGGTGGTTCCATGCATGGTACATTTAATAGAATATTGACATATTTTGCTGCTATCAACTGGAGAAGCAAATAATGGAAAATAATCCAACACATTTTTCCTTCTTATGTCCTAGTAACAGTACCCTCAATTATTTTGAATGCACCATGAAAGTTCAGAAATTACACAGATGGAGAGGAGAGGAGAGGAGAGGAGAGGAGAGGAGAGGAGAGAGAACACCTTTTTATCTAAATCTTTGGATCAAGCTGTGGAACTGGAAGTATCTCAGGAATTGCCTAGCCCAAAAGCAGACAAGCCAGAATTCTGTTTGATAATGACAGAAAGAGAAAGAGGGATGCTGAGATCTCTAGCAAAACTTTAAGGCATAATTCTTCAGACTCTTCTTGATATTACAGCACTATCTTTTGATGAGATCTTTCAGCAGCTCAGGGAATTTCAAAGGGGTTTTAAATTTCTTTAGACATAAAGAGATTGTCACAGATTTCACAGAAAGGCGATGGAAGCATGAAAACAAACACTCAGAGTGAATTTATAAAAGCTCAGCCATTCTGAGGACTTTTTTTAGGACCCAATCTAAACTCAAAACTTAGCTGGCTTGCTGCAGTAATATACTCTCTTCACTTTCGGTATATATTGGTGTGTGTTTTGTTTGTATTTTTTGTCACCTTTGTTTCTAAGAACTTTGTGATTTTAATTTCCAGCTCTTCTTTCAACAGTGAGAATAAAAAGGTTTTTTTTATTTTTTGTTGCAAATACACAGTGCCAAATGTACGTTTAGAACAGACAGTTTTTGCTGAGTGATAGGTTCATAAACCAATTTTAAAATTTATTCATAAGGGGAAATTTGCTCTTTTCTGAATATGCTTCCCTGCACACTAAAGCAAGGAACAGAACAAAGCTCTTGATCAATATCAACCATTCAAACCCAAGCAAGAATTGAAATTTGTGGCCAGAACCAGAGCAGAAGTTCAGGAGCTCTTAGCATCAGTCAGTGGGAAAGAAAATGAAAAGATGGCCTTAAGGCATCTTTTCTTACCTCCAGTTTGGTGATGGTTGTTGCTAGATCACCCCTCCAGGCACTACTTAGAACAACCTGAGAACTGCTCTAACTTGCAGCCACTACATACGGACCTAAGGGACTATTTCAAAATTCAGCAAACCAACATCATTGGGCCGTGTAGACCTTTGACAGCACATGACCCACCAGATGGGCATGTCCTGGTGATAGTACAGAGAATTACTCAGGTGGTTCCCCCATATGGTAATCTGTGCTCAGTCTCTATCACAACCTTATCAGTCCTTTGCAGGACCTCAGCCCTCCAGCTGAGCCCCTTTATTCCTCCCTGCTTCTGGGTTATAGTCCAGTCCCAGCCAGCCCACCTGTTTCAGTGGCCACCACTGTCCATGTAACACTCACTTGCAGAAGCACCATGCACTGACAGCCTACATAAGACAGGTGGGACCCAGTCCCGCCCAATTCTCTGGTCCCAAGCCCAAGGACCCCACATGCTCCGTTGAGTGCTGCCTCAATCCCCTTCACCATTTGACCTGCACCTTCCCAGGTACCTGCAACCCTTGTATCAAGATTGTAGTTTCAGTGAACCTTGGCGATGCATCTGGGAGCTGTCCAGGGTCCTGTCTCCCACCACACTACTGACCATACAACCTTCCCCTTCACAAGACTGGGGCAAGCTGCCCAAAGCAAGAGCTGCAGCTCTTGTTTTATTCTGGATTCTGGGCCTTGATTGGCCTTGCAGCCCTCTGCTCCCATTGGCTATTCCCATCTCTGGAGCTTTTAACCCCTTACACTCCACAGAGGGGAAGCCACCCCACTACAAGCATAAACATACGGTATTGCCAGACCCAAAATATGTGCAGCAAATCATGAAATTAAATAAAAAATGCATTCTTTTTCTATGCCTTCTGGTTTCTGAGACTTTGGGGTACATTTTATTCAACTTTCCATGCTTTTCTCTGCAACCACGATGACTTAATTTTTTTTTAAATTAAATTATCACATAATCACACACCTTTTGAAGCAGGGGCTTTAAGGGAAGCACCCAACATCATAAAATGTGCTAAAATTGCAAGAGATGGAAATGCTTCCTCCTTTCTTTTTTTCCAGCCATAGCCCCATCGCTGGTGGGGGAAGTGGTGATAGAACCACTTTGTTGGGTTTATTACTATGGAGAGGTCATTTAAGTCCGTGGTAAGGGTGGCTTTTCGATAATAGCACAAATCTGTTCTAGTCCAGCTGGAATGTGGACATAGTGTCAAAACCAACACCAGAAACCCTGACCCAAAATGAAGCCCGTTTCTTCATAGAAACAGTGTTGAAAGAGAAAGTTAATTGTGGTTTTGTTGCTATTCTGACAGTCTTTCAAACTACGACCAGACAATCCAAGAAACCATCATGAGATTTTAGACACTTTCATGAAATTAGCTGTGGAAATGACTCCACTTCATACCATATGCCAAACTATTAACTACTAGAAACGTCACTTTAAAGATACTATAAGATCTTTCAAAATTCAAAAAACTTGCTACCACTGAAAC
Source organism: Pelusios castaneus (assembly GCA_007922175.1). Lineage (NCBI taxonomy): Eukaryota > Metazoa > Chordata > Testudines > Pelomedusidae > Pelusios > Pelusios castaneus. The sequence goes on from ML685837.1 coordinate 5,589,578, forward strand.
CAAATTTTAATTACACTAAGTTAATACAAATACACTTTAGTTTGATTGGGGAGATAGAATTTAAATGTCAGAATGCCCTTTTGGTTTTCAATTGACAATGTACAATTGAATAGTTATTAACAGAAACCAGCTATTCACCTGTATATTACAGAATCATTTTTGGTTCTGAGACCAAAATGTAATCCTTAAAGCAGTGCCTAGTATTATCAGTCCCAAATCTTCTGGGCTTTTTAATTTTCTGTTTTAAATTAAAAGCTTTATGCCAACTTTTGCTACCAGCCAATTAATTTTCAAAACCAATTAAGATTAAAAATCACCTGGAATAATTTCATACTTATTATTAAACCTATAATTTTGCCTATCTCACTGCTTTTGACCCGGCATTAATGACTCCTGATTAGAGGTGAACAGACAGTCTAGGTCTATAGTTGTGAGCTGTTGAGAGATATTTAAAAAAGGACATCCTCTTGAGGTGAATTCTGGCTAAGAAAGTGAGAAGTGAGGAATATTCAATGAATAATTAGTTTGATAAGTTTAGCCTACTTTCTCTGCTCATGAGATATCTGCAAGCAGATCAGCATTTATTCAACAGATAGGCTTTTGCAGCTCTTGTTTTGTGTATTGATCATGAATATTCTAAATTCAGTCTATCTTTCTTAGCTTTGAGTTCATATTAGCTTCATATTTTTCCTGTTTCTGGATTGAATGACTGCACAAGCATTTTAGGCATGAATACTTGAATGTGTAAATTTAAGCTCTGAACCTTCACCCACTTAGTCCTATTGAAATCCAGGGGGCTCTATGTAGGTCCAAGCTTGTGTGCAGCTCTTTGGGGCCCTAGCTTCCAGAAATATATGTGCCCATAATTTTTCAATTTGTTTTCTGCAAACATTTGTTCCAGCAAATCTTGCCAGTAAAACTGCATCACCTGAAGGTTCATGAGAAGTGAACAAAAATGCGGGGAGAGGAAGGAGGTTGACCATGACTGAAGTGAAATTATTTTAAAATGAGAAAATGTTATAGCACAGCTACAGTTAAGAATCTACCCAATTCACACTAACTGCAGCTTATTTGTATGTACAGTCAACGGTTCTCTTTTAAATGGTCTGACATCACATTCCATTAGAAATAGACTGTCACACCTGCTCGTGATATGACATGACATTAAACAAGATGAAGTGTGTAACCCAGCTGATTACTAGTCGTCAACATAGGTCCTGTAAATACAACTGAAAATCTTCTCATCTGACAAAGCAGAACCTTTTATTTTCAAAGGTCCAAATGTCAGAGTATGGGTAATTTATCATATTTTTTTCCATAATACAATTTGGATCTTAAATGCTATAGGCCACATTCTTCCCTCAGTCTCCCTCATGTAATCCCATCGACTGCTATCACTGACTATTTGGTATTGCATGAATGAAATAGTCGCAGAATCTAACTGTATTTATTTAAGGAACATTCTGATGAGCAACCTATAAATATGATTATTTTTACAGACACCAAATGTTAAGAATAGCCAATGGATATTCCAAAAGTCACTTGAGATGTCACTTGTTTTGCTGTGAATATCATTAATTTAAGAAATATCCATGGAATGGATTGATATATATCCAAGTGGTTTGTAAACAGTGGAACTGTAATGAATTCCAAGAAATTTTTAACATAGCGAGCACAAAAATTTCTGTAACCCTATAGGGAGGAAAATTCCTGTCATGAGTTAGAGTTCCATGGCAGCTGATGTTCCCCCAGTGCCACCAACAGCTTATACAAAGCTGTTCCCAAAGCACTGTGAAGATACAGTAGAAAGTAACGCCAAGGGAGATAGAGTGACAGCAGCCTGCATGTATCCCTTTGATTGACCAATCACCCTGTTTAACCCTGGAGGATGCACCAGGAAATTGTCTCAGAAACAATGCAGACTTTGGGTCTCTTGTGCTTTCAGATCTCATCCGACCTCCTGGCCTTCCCTCCTTACTCTAGCCTGGTATGATACATGGTCTCTGGCTCTAGCCTGACTTTGATCCTGGCTCTTGCTTACTGAACCTGGCTCTAGCAATTCCTAGAACCTTCCTCCCTGACTTGACTCCATCCTAGGTCTGATTGCTAGGCTAGACCACTTATGCCCTCATCCCTTATAATTTCGAAGCTCCAAATCACTAGTCAAATTTATTTTGTTGCCTTCCTAAGTATGAACATTCAATGAAGATTTTCAACAGGACATTGAAGCAAACAAATTAGGGAACACACACACAAATATTGAACTCAGACATTACTGGACTCTTACCAAAGAACATTTCTTATAGAAAACAAGCATTTTGAATTATTTTCTTTCCACATCAGAAAATTGCTTCTTCCTCTGTGCTACTAAAAAAATTTCTTACACTTCATCATTTATTTGTGAAGTTATACTGTACCAAAGTAACTAACATCCTAACTGAGATGATCTCATTCTTGGTTAAACTTAAAACTACAATCTGAGGGTTTAAAACCATGAGAACTATATATATGGCCCATCTTTGAAGTCAATTAATGTTCTGCTTCGAAGTAAGGAAGGAAAAAGGGTGAAAAAAATGAGTGATTTGCTTCATTATGACGTGACTTTCAGATAGATCATGTCAACTTGACACGTGGGGTTACTGTGCAGATTTCCAAGGCTTTTCTTTAATTAGACCAAGTTAAAGGGTGACACACTAAGTAAATCTCTATGGCTGCGTCTACACTGGTAAATTAATGTAACCTTTGGGTGGGCTAAAATTAATTAAAGTGCCCTTCTCCAGTGCCCCACAGAAATACACCCCAACCCCTGTGGAGAAAAGCAGCTGGAGACCCAGGATCCAGTCTGTACAGGACTCACAGCGAAGCTTGCTCAGAGCTACACTCACACATTAAAATACTACTACATTAAACATAACAATGAACTTTATTAACTACTAACTAAATGAATCTTAACCTAAGAAAACAAACTACAATTAACCAAGAACAATCCCTTGCATGAAAGATACCCAAGAGTCCCAAAGTCTGTGTGGAGTTCACCCAACTCTCAGCTACAGTCTCTGTTCCAGTGTGGAAGCTTGAGTGGCAAGAAATAGCTGTCCTCTTCTTTCTTTGCTGGGATCCTCTGTAGCATTACATGCAGGCTTTCTCTTCTTCTCTGCAACCAGCCCTCAGTCCCATATGCATGTCTGCAAGGTCTGGTGCAAATGACTCCTTTACATGGAGAAAACATCTTGTTCGCTCCTGGCTCAGCTCCTCTCCAGAACTCTGAGCACATGGTCTCCCCTCAAGGCAGCTCCTGCCTGCTGTCTGCTCAGGCTGCTGCTCTCCAGTCATCTGACTGAGAACATCACATCACACCAGCAGGGTACACTGTGGAGCATGCTCAAATTGCTACCACTCCCTGCTACTGGAAGTTTCCAGTTGTGGGTCACTAATCTGCCCAACAACACTAACCCACCCTCAGCAGGTCTCCCAGAGATAGCCTTTTCAGGCATATGGGTTACATTAAGTCGACTTAAGCTTGGCTTAAGTCAACTTAATTGGCCCTGCGTCTACACTACACTTTGCTGAAGCTGACTTAAGCAGCTTGCTTAAGTCGACTTAAGCAAAATAAAGTCAACTTAATGAAAATTAAGTCGACTTTATTAAACCACCTTTCTACTCGACCTAAGGCTTAATTTGACTTTTTAAAGTCGAATTAAGCCAGTGTATCCCTGGGGTAGCCCTAAATCCATTTAGGGCTACCCCAGGACTACACCAATGCCCTCCCAGCTGGGGGAAGGCACAGGGGCAGCCTGGCATGATCCCCAAAGGGCAGGGCATGTGGGCAGTGTGACACTGTCTGGATTTAGTAATTTGGAATTAGTAGTTTGGAAGTAGTAATTTGGAAGTAGTAATTTGCTGGGAATGATTATATAGTTCATGTCTAGGAATTCTATTTTGATTAGAAGTAAGAAATCTGATGTTATATCCATACTTTTACTAGAGTCATTCTGGAGGAATGCCTTAGACGGGAGGGTGTGAACAACCATTGTCTCCTTAATGTTAAGGAATCTTCCAGGTGATATGGTCCCAGGGAGTAAATTGATGAGCCATTAAGGACACAATGATTGTATTCTTTATGTCCTTAATGGCTCATCAGGATACTCCCTGGGACCATTCTACCTGGAAAATTCCTAAACATAAAGGAGACAATGGTTGTTCACACCCTCCCGTCTAAGGCATTCCTCCAGAATGACACAAGTGAAAGTATGGATATAACATCAAATTCCTAACTTCTAATCGAAATAGAATTCCTAGACATAAACTATATAATCATTCCCAGAAAATTACTACCTTTCTATTGATACCAAATATGACATACTTCCTATGGATTATAACATTTATGAGATATCCATTGAAAACAATATCATAAATGCTTCCCTAAATCCAGACAGCATCACACACAGAGCTCTGCCCTGCCAGGGTCCCTGTCCCCCTTTGCCCCATTGCACACAGGGGGTGCTCCCCCCTGCCACCGTGGACCTGCCCAAGGTTTCCCTATCCCCACAAAGTCGACATAGAGCATCCAGTGTGGACTCTCTAGGTCGACTTTGTATGTTCCCCTTTAAGTCGACTTGAATTTTAAGGGTAGACACACTAAGTCGACTTAAAAGTGCAAGTTTAGACATAGCCTATATTAGTTCTATATGCTCCCCATCATTCACAACAACCCATATTTTACTGGAATAAATATCAACGAAATATAAAAAGAAAGAGACAGGGAACTAGAAAAAAGGTTCAACTAAGATGAGAAACACCAAACTTTTGTTCAAAATTCTAAGTGTACTACAACCAAACTTTAATGAGGTTCACAAAAATCTCAGAACAATTTGTTATGATGTTTTTAAGCTGTTTTGTGTGTCTGCATCTCCTGTTCCAGATGGGAACATAAGAAGATGTTATGAAATATCTTTAGAGAGTCTTGCATATTTAAAGTTCACCTCCATAATGTTTTCCCTTGTATATTTGATAAAGAAAACATGAAATTTAGAATTCCAATTACACTACTAGAGCACTATAAATGGGTCTTAGCCTAAATTACTATTGCCAGGATTTTGCGTACACCTATAAAGTCCTTAATTCCACCCCTCCCCCTCGATTAATAATTTGCTGGATTAATTTGGGTACTCTTGTTGGTTTTGCAATGCCTTATTTGCCTTCAGCACAAAGTCTATGCATATTGTTCATGTTGTCGATGATGAACAAATTAGGAGAGAATAGCAAAGCCGTCTCTAGACAGGAAAGCAATCTTTCTTTTCTCTAAATGAACTCAGATATCATGTAACTTTTATCTTTATAATAAATGTTTTTGCCACAGGCCAGACCAATTCAAACTGAGCCTTAAATGGGCAAAAATGGGTGGGAATGGTAATAAATGTTTTGAGGTGTTATCCTCAGGAATTTACCTTCCTAGTACAGAACAGAACAACTATTGTCTCCTTAATTTTAAGGAATCTATCAGGTGATATGGTCCCAGGGAGTATCCTGATGAGCCATTAAGGAGACAATGGTTGTTCACGCCCTCCCATGTAAGGCATTTGTCTAGAAGGACACAAGTTAAAGTATGGATATAACATCAAATTCTTAACTTCTAATCGAAATAGAATTCCTAGACATAAACTATATAATCATTCCCAGCAAATTACTACCTTTCTATTGATACCAAACATGACATAGTTCCTATGGATTATAGCATTTATGAGATATCCATAGAAAATAATATCATAAATGCTTCCCTAAATCCAGACAGTGTCACACCGTGTCCACATGCCCTGCCCTTTGGGGGGCATGCCAGGCTCCCCCTGTGCCCCCCTACCCCTGGCAGGGAGGGCATTGGTGTAGTCCTGGGGTAGCCCTAAGTCGACTTAGGGCTACCCCAGGGCTATACTGGCTTAATTCAACTTTAGAAAGTCGAATTAAGCCTTAGTTTGAGTAAAAAGCAGGTTTAATAAAGTCGACTTAATTTTCATTAAGTTGACTTTATTTTGCTTAAGTCGACTTAAGCAGCTTGCTTAAGTCGACTTAAGCAAAGTGTAGTGTAGACTCAGGGCAAATTAAGTCGACTTAAGCCAAGCTTAAGTCGACTTAATTTGCCAGTGTAGACACAGCCATTGAAATTAGTGAAATTGTTTGCATCAGTAAAGATTATATAAATTAAAAAGGATTTATATTAGGAAGGAGAAATGTGATCTCAAATCTCATTTGTTAAACCCCTTGCTTCAACCCTCCTCTCTTCCCGGCTGAGCCTGCAACAATTGAGAAGCTTCCATTTTCCCCATGCAAATCCTTTTGCCATCCTTTGTCTGAAAGGCTGATGCAAATTTAATTGATACTCAGACTGCATTATTTTATTTCAAAGGGACAGATAACGTGAGAGATGGAATCAGATACAGTCTTTTTATCACTGAACTGTCAGCTGTCCCCAAACATGAAGTCATGGATCGATGTTAGGAAACAGGAAGACACTGATAAGAAATTCAGGGGCTGTTTCTTCATACAAAGGTTGTTGGAAATATGAAACTAATTGTCAGAGTCAAAACATAAATGAGCAGCACAAACCAATTAAAGAAAGACCATTTAGAAACAGAAAATCAGTGGCTTGAGTCACTATGAGAATTTTCATAGGTTGGTGATATTCTGCTTGGTTTGATTTAATCTTGGACACAGAATACACTCTGTTCAATCAAACAAACAAATTAACATTAATTAATTAATTAATAGCTGAAATCCCAGAGTTAACAAAGGGATAAATACAGCATTCTTCCTGTCTGTTAAATATTCGTATAGGATGATTATTTTAGCTTAATATAACAATCAGACTAAAATGACGCTAATAAATGTGACTTGAGTACTCAGTACCTGACAAACAGATGCATTTTACACTAAGTTTGAGTTATGAAACCCAGTTTTTCATTCACTTGTACCCTGTTCAAGTCTTTTGAAAGAGGTGTAAGTCAATGCAAAATTTGGTCCATTATTTCAGTACTTGTATGCTGACTCTTAATGGGAATGCCAATTTTTTATTATTTTGTTTTATAGCTGCTTGTTAGATAATGTGATCAGAAAATGGACATATAATTGGTTTAAGAGATTCAGTGTCTCTAGAGGACTTTTCTTCTTCTCTTTAGAATATTCATCTTACAAGTTTTGAAAACAAACACCCACTGCCCCAGCAACTTGAGCCGCTTTAGAGATTCCTGTAGTAGGTTTGGAAAGAGGAAAAGGCCCACGAGATCATGAAAGAGTCATTTTCATATCAGTGAAGTTGGACCAATTCAGCTACTGTAGCATTCGGATCTGGAAGTCACAAATGCAAGGATTACTGTGACCAAGTCCATGATTGTCAGAATGGGTGTCCAGTATGTTAATCAGCTATGGTTGGAAGCTTAAGTTGACTTAATTTGTAAGTGTAGACATGCTCATTGTGTGGTGTTTTGCCATTAAATAGAGAAATAGTTTAACTCCAGCATTCACTATGGAATTAAATGTAGGAAGCATAAAATATAATGTAGGTATTGCCCCAAGTTTAATCTCCACACATATGCCACCTATCATATATAGCTGTATATGTTCATAGTTCAATGTACTTTAAATTAGCATGTCTAGGGTCATTTTATAAACTTTCCATGAAGAAAAAAAGCCAGGCTAAGGTACTGCAGCTAGATAAAAACAGTGAGTTTGAAAGACAGAAAGTAGAGATGGAGTCAAGTCTTAGTCATTTGGATCTAGACCTGACTTTCCCTAAAGTTTCCAGGAAAGTATATTTGAATCAGAAGTTTTAGTTTAAAGCCATTGTGTAAGCTATTAAAACCGCATCTAGTATTACAATAAACACATTGCATTAAGTTTATGTATCTCTGTGGGCAAGGGATTGTATATATTATTGTGTTGTGATCCATGGGAAGGGTGAATCACTCACATTGTAAACACCTACAATGAGGTATCACACCTGGGTTTGCTTATATTGGTTCAAACTGGGTTTCTAGAGACTAGGAAGATAAAGATCATTTGCTTTGAAAATGCTGTGTTGAAACAGATTCAGTGCTTTATCTTTGAACAAGACCTCAACCATTGCAGAAAAGATTGGAAAGAATTTAGCCTACCAGGGCCCTATCAGATTGATGTGTGACTTCTGGTAAGTTTTTTAATGTATATAGGAAATTTTATTGATTATATATGTTTTCTCAATAATTCTGTACCTGAAGAATAAATCTGCTTGCTTTGAAAGAGCTGTCTGGAACTTGTAACTTGGAGAGAGAAAGCAAATCCTTTAGACAGACTGGCTTCCTACAGATAACACAGTGTAAGGCAGGGAGTGGTGCAGCAATCAGGAAGGAGAGATGCATATTTCCAACCAAGATAATTTTTCAGCCTCCCAACCATCACCTAACTGGAGGCCCTCGAGGAGCCACAGAAGGGAATATAGGCACAGTTATCCTGTAATTGTGACAGCAATCTTTCTGAGAAATCAAGAATTTTTAAAAGAAAAAAGAAAACAAATGCTGTTGTGGCTCCCTTCTCCCTGGGGGGAGCCACGGCTCCCTTCTCCACAGCCCTAGGTCGACTTAGGGAATTAAGTTGACCTAGGGCATCCACACCAGCTTTAGGTTGACTTAACAGGTCGACTTAAGCATTAAGTCAACCTAAAGAGTGGGAGTTATTAAGTCAACTTAAGGAAGCGCTTAAGTTGACTTAATGAAAGCCAGGTGTGGATGCGGCATTCTGTAGGTTGACTTAAGCGTCCTTAAGTCGACCTAACTTGCAAATGTATATATACCCTCTGTGTCCCAAAGCAGTGGCTCCCTTCTGCAGTCAGGGGGACAGAAGATCAGTGCTCCCCTCCCTCTGACTCCAGCAAGGACCTTAGCACCTATGGACCTAGACAGAGTGCTTTGCCATGCTCCCTGCTACAGAACTGGGGGATGGGAGCACTAATCTCTTATACCTTTGGCTGCAGCAAAGAGCCTGCATCAGTCTTTTGACCCTGTGGAAACTCACTCCAGCTGGGTCTTTAGGCAGTGACTCCTTGCTGCAGCCAGCAGGAGGGAAGCTGAGGGCTACTTTGAAAGTCCCTAAGGGCCACTTTTGGCCCCCAAAACACAGGTTGGGAACCACTGATCTAGACCAAATCATGCCATTCTTCACTGGTTTTTAAATTGTCACCAACTTGAGAAGTTACAGCTACAGGAGTTTCTAGGAGTGACATTTCACCATCTAACATCAGAATGGCTGAAGCTACCAAGGTGGAGATAAATCACATTGATGGTTTCTTGACAGAGTCTTTCATGCGAGGGAGGTATAATCTCAGCCCCAGATACAATGAATGAAAGCTGATCTAAGAAGGAAAAAAAATATGTTCTGGGGAGATTTAAACCTGCCTTTGAAACATTGATCCTTCTCATCAGGAGAACATGAATTCATTATGGAAATGTCTACACCGCAACATCTATAGCAACACAGATACAGTGTTGTGCTACTGTAGAACCATATGGTATTCACATCCAACATCAGCAGAAGGGATTTTTCCTCACTGTAGTTAATTCACCTCTTCAAGACATGGTAGAGATCTTCTGTTGACCAAACTGCATCTACAGTGGGGGGGGGGGGGTAGGGTGAACTAACTACATTTGCATAGCCCTAAGCAATATAGCTACTTCAATCTAATTATATAGACCAGGCTTATGACAAAGGATTTTCATGGCAGACAGACAGTATGAATGGAATGTTTTTTTATAATTTCATTTTATCTGTACACACACATCCTATGAGTCAAAAAAGTGTCATATCTGAATTTATAAAAATATAGTCTACATACAGTGAATGCTTTTTCTTCATAAATAGCATAAATTCCAAGGAAATCAAGCAATTTTCCATTTTCAGTATCAGTTATTCTCTACTTCATCTTTGATTGAATGATGTTTTATTTAAAAAAGTAAAAAAGGAGGGGGAAATATTACACTAAACAGATTGGGAGTAAGAAAAGGGGGGATTGAGCCTCATTGGATTCTTAGATCTAAATTTAATATTTGAGTTTGCTTGTTTTAAACAATAGGCTTGGAAATTCTGTGAAATGTCACCATATAGAGGTAAAAGATATGCTGAAATAAAAAGCAATAAGACAAAAACAATTAAACTGTGTTTTTTTGACTTTTTAAAATATATATTGCAGAGTGTATGGTAAATTTTGTTGATGCCACAATGCTGTTTCAGATATGAGTGAAACCACACCATTGGCCTGTGTTAACAGGATCAGATTATAAAAGTGAGTCACCAGGCTTGGAATTAGGATTCCTTTATTATTTATTTCTCAGCTTTCAGTCGAGATAATTTCAATTTCTACATGAGTTTAGTCTGAGGGTAGGATGCCAACTTTCAACAAAACAAAGTGTGGTATTGTAGATGCATGTGGCATTCTGTGCAAAAAAAGAACAAGACTTTTATCACCGATCCCTCCATTATCTGCCTAAACGTATCAAGTAGTTGCAATTAATGTGTAAGGACATTACAAGAGGATCTGTATTGTTAATTTAAATAGCTGCCCAAATGTTCAGATGACAATCCGTGAAATTTCTAAACTGAAACATTTGGTCCATTGTCTTATACTGAAAAGCTGCAACAGTAAAGCATATGTTCCTTTCCTTTTGTTTTCCCCTTGCTGGTTAATCCTCCACAATAACCTTAGGCTGATTAAATGGGAATTCCATTATTTTTCCTAACACAGTTCTTAATGTTTGTCCAGTTGTCTATATTGTTACCGCTTTTATTTCTTGTAGATTGCTTTTTAAAAGACTATCTAATTTACCTTTCAGTAGTTAGAAATGTGAAATACATTTTTAAAACTTCCAGACCTGAAGGGACTACCACCTCCTTGCCAACTCCTCAGGTTTACACACACCTAGAATAATTAATCTCACTGTGTAAAAAGCAGAGTTGTTGATGGCAGTTGGAGGGAAAGATGTAGCATTACTTTCATCATTTATTCAAAGCTGCCAAGCCATTTGAGACATTTGATAAAATATCTCTATTTGCAATTTAAACACAAGATTCCTTTTTAATTACTTATCTGTCAAACTCAAACTCTTTTCCAACCTGATCGGATGGAATATTCTCTCTTTTAATTTCTGTTTGGAGTGATTTAATTCCATGCTGTGAGAAAGGATATAGAAAATCATTTTAAAATGTAAGGATCTCAGAGAAGTAGATTTTGATACATAGCTCCTAACTTTGATCTGAATGGAGTGTTTTCAAGGTTGCAAGTAGGAGAATGAGGAAAGCTGATGAGTGTTTTTCCACTCTAGAGAACGTCTTCAGTTTCTATTCTTAATTAAACTCATAATTTTTCTTGTTGTGTTTCTTCCATTAGCACTTTATAATGTCACTCAGGCACATTAAACTTGTCACACATCTAGAGGGACTCCTAACGATACGCCTATTAATTCAAATTAAACTCACATATCACACGCTCACTGCAATTTGTAGTGAGCGAGGGATGCTAAAAATTTTGCTCATAATCATCTCCACATTGGGAGGGGGGAGGCTTTTATTACTTTCTTACCAAATTTTTCTTTCCAGCTGACACTTGGCATCTAACTCTACCCAGATGTTTTATGAGTGTTAAAAGGGAGCCACGATGTCTCCCCTGGCTCGAACAGAGACCAAGAACTTAGTAGACCTGGCACTTCAATTGATCTCCTGTGGAACCTTAGGTAGTACAGCTTAGTTCTTTGTGCTTCTGTTTCCTTCTCACTCTTTGTCTTGTTTATTTAGACTGCCAGCTGTTAGGGATAGGGAGACTGTATGATTGTACGGTTTCTAGAACAATAAGGTTTGGTCCTCCTTGCAACCTACAGATGCTATTGCAATATAAATAATTATTTATAATAATAAACCTTCACTATTATATACCTGATTCTCCCCTCTAGTATAAAGCAGGAGTAACTCCATTGATGGCAATGAAGTTGCTTCAGCGTAAAATTGGTGTCAAGAAGGGAAACATCAGGCCCTGTATTTCCTTTATTCATTTATTTAGAGGAAGATAGGAGGTCTTTAGGAACTAAACAGTGTAATATCTTAACAATCAGTCTCTGTTAGTTGAATTATTTTTTTTAAAGTGTATTCTGAGCATTTAATACTCCAATGAGACAGTGGGGTGCTGTCACCCGAAGAAGATATACCTGACATCTATCACATCTTTTCCACCTCAAATTTTCAGTTGTCAGGTTAGAAGATTTATGATGGATTAGGAATTCAAGCAGCCATCTCCTAGAGCAAATACATCAAGTTATCCTTTTAATAAATCATGGGCCTGCTTCGTCTCCTCTTGAAGTCTCTGGTAAATCTCCCTTTGACTTCTGTGGTACAGAATCACATATTCTGTCTCTATAATTAAAATGATTTTTGAAGTAAATTTTGTTGGTTGAAATTGTCATGAAGTTCAAAGATTTGTTGTGGTACAGAATCTGTAATTGGTGGAAATTAGGTTGCGTTAGATTACTCAGAGTTCAGATTTTGTGCCTGAGAATTGGTTTAGCTACCCTTTAAATGGTCACCTGACAATTTACATATAGTAACATTTTATTCCCACATCTTCCACCAGTCAATCAATTTTACTTTAACTCATCTGTCAGACAAAAGCTAACCCTCTTGTTTGATCTTCTACAAGTATGAAATAATCCAATTTTCAAATGCAAGGATTCATCAGTTGGATGAATTATGATTTTTTTTTGTGACACAGAAATATCAAGTTAGTAATTGTTTAATATATAGAATGGCCTTGCCCCAAGGACTCTGATCCTTAAAATATTATAGATATATTGATTTTAAAAGGCAACTTATTTATTACAACTTCTTCTAATTCCACAGATGTGCATGACACGTATGTTCCTTCAGTAAATTACAGAGCAATTTCTGCATGAAAATTTTTAGTGAAAGCTCTTTTGCACAGGCATGCCCTCTGAGAGGTTCAAAGAGGCCTGGGCCACTTCCAACTTTTGAGGCCCCTAGCCATAACAAAAATAAAAAACAAAATAAGGCACATCAGTTAACCAAAAACACTAACAAGTGTTAGTTTGAAGTCCCTTTGAGCTTGAGGCCCAGGTCAAATGTTGCTCCTGGTCCCCCCTCTGATTGGCCCTGTATGCAGGAGTTCTCTCTTTGTACCTGACAAGGAAATGCCTAATACACTGTTGCTGCTATACAAAATGATATAATAATCTCATGTCTTAACTGGAAGGATGGATAGATGTAGACTGGTATTATTCTAAGAATCTAGCATTCAGTGGGGTAGAACTCATGCTTTAACTTCTGTACATTATAATTAACCTGAATTTTGAAAAGACGAAGACTGTGAAATGAGTTTAAACAAAGTAAGCAAGTGCTTTTTCACACTTTAAACATTAATAATAAACTGTGGGAATGGAATTAAATCTATCTGATTAAGTTAAAAATTACTTTAAAAATATCAGAGAAACTCATTGTCAAGATGAGCTCTCTGGAGGTATAGTGCACCATTCAAGACAGCGGCTCCCACCCTTTTTGGCACAAGGGCCACAGATACCTAGTCTCTGCCAGCACGCCCCTTCCTTCCTCGCCTGCACTACTGCTTCCAGATGGAAAAAGTTCAGCAAAGAGGCTGCCTCCTTGCTGATCTTCTGTCGCTTTCCTGGCAGCAGGAAAACTACACATATCCTGTAGCCTTGTGTGTACCACCTGGATCCCTAGGCAATGGCTCCCTTCTGCAATCAGGTGGACAGAAGATCAGTTCTCCTCTCCCTCTGGCTCCAGCAGGGACCCCAGCACCTATCAACCTAGGTGGAGCTCTTTCCTGTACTCTCTGCTACGGAAAGGGGAGAGTGATGATCTCCCATCCCCTTGGCTGCAGCAAGAAACCTGCTCCAGTCTTTTAGCCCTACAGAAACATGTTCTGCCTGGGTCCTTAGGCAGCATTTCCATTCTGTAGTCAGCAGAAGCATAGCTAAGGGCCTCTTTGGGTCTGTGTCTACACTAGAAAAGTTAAGTCGACTTTGTTAAGTTGACTTAATAAGGTCGACTTTAAGTCAACTTAAAGTCAACCTTATTAAGTCGACTTAACAAAGTCAACTTAACTTTTCTAGTGTAGACATAGCCCCTTGTTGACCTTATTAAGTCGACGTAACGCTTTAAGTCAATTTAATAAACTCAATTTAGGCATTAATCCCCATCCACACTGGCTTTAAATCAATTTAAGGAGTCGACTTAAGTCTTAAGTCGACCTAAAACCAGGTGTTATTAAGTCGATTTAAACTTACCTTAAGTCGAATTAAGGAAATGCTTAAGTCGACCTAATAGAAGCCAAGTGTGGATGTGGCTTTGTTTAGGTCAACTTAAGCCTCCTTAAGTCAACCTAAGTTGCCACGTAGACACACCCTGAAAGCCCCCACAGGCCACTTTTGGGCCCCAGACCACAAATTGAGAACCACTGGTTAAGAAGGAAGTCAACGCCTACAGTTTTCAGTCATTCAAAACATAGAAATTACAGGGCAGAGCAAATCCTGTTCCACCTGCCCAACTCATTTGGCAATACTCAGTCTGAGCTGCAAGAAGAATTTTCTGGTAGGAAGCAGTTTTGCACCACTTCTGGTTTAGTGCATTACTACAGTGAATTTTCTATCAAAGTGACCATTTTCTCTCTGGTGGCCCAATCCAGCTGAAGTTACAAACTCTCATTATCCTCAGTAGTATACAACCTGGATTAACAGTCTGATCCAAAGCCCACTGAAATCAATAAAAAGACTTTCACTGATTTCAGTGGATGTTCAGATAAGGCCCTTAAGAGCAGGACATCCTCAACAGATCATTATATTAATTCTGTCTCATTTTTAGGATACAGCTAGTGTCCTGGAGAAATCAAAATCTTTGCTCATATAATACAAAAATGAGAGTACATCTCTCATTAAAGAAAGCAGTGTGGTTAAGCACCTTGCTGAATTAAGGTTTTGATGCTGCAAAAGAGAATTTCAGCACCTCTCTTTTAGTACTAATAATAGAAGCAGTATCTTTTGTGTTTTTTTTTTTTTTAAATATAATTAAGTGCAATTCATGCTGTGGCATTCTAAAAGTACACAGTACATTAAATTGAACAGTTTACTGTTACCAAGCCATCCCTCTCTGCCTAGAGGTTAAAAATTAATTAAATATGGAGTCAAGGTTATCTATAGAAAGACCCCTTCATATACAGCTGTACCAAGTTACCTCCAGTAACATCAATTTCCTTCAGAGGTGGTAGAAAATAATGTAGTATAATGAGTGTCTTGTGTATACCCAGACATTAATATTTGTATATTTATGAGAGGAGGAGAAAAGAAGAAAGGTAATATTCTAAAAATGATAACTTCATCTCATTATTGGTCAGACCAAAAATAATTATAACACCACCTGTTTTCTTAGACTGTTACAAATATTACATACATGTTCTTGAAAACTTATCTAAAATTCATGGACTATGGATAATTCTCATTTTCCAGGGAGAACTTTTCTTCAAAAATCCTTCCTGTTCAATCAGCATCTTGCGATATGGAAAACAATTTGATTTAAGCCTGCCTCTGGCTGGACTTGGGTCTGGCCTGAGCTGTTTGAAAATGTCCTTATGAAATTAGTACCCTCTTTTGAATCTAGTGTATTTAAAAGACAATGCTCTTAAGTCTATTTTCTCTTCTGACTTAGCTTGCATTGGTGACTGCTTCACCAGTAAGTCTGGGTATAAAGAAAAGGGCAGATAATAGTTTCCAGTACGGCCCCGAGCAGAAAACAAGTAGAACCACCTAAAGAATACAGGAAGTACTGTAGCTGGCTGGTGAAATAACGAAAACCTACAAAAATCTTCTAATACACTTACTTAATAATAAGTAAGTGAGTTTCAAGAAGCTCTTGTAAGATGCCTTATAATTGTATAGTGGAAGTACACAGAGGAATCCAATATATATACAAATGCTTCAAAAATCTATGTGTTAGAAAATATAGGTATTGTTTTTCAGGTTTAAAGTTCCCCCAGGAATCATTATCCATAGAAGATTAAATCTGTAAATTCAAAGAGGCCGAGTCAATGGCTATCTGTTGAAGTATCATATTAAAATAACTAGTGATAGTCAAGGATTTAGTAATGTGTGCAGGCTTACAATACAATACATATGTTTTTGTTCATGCATGTTTCTGTTTTGAATAGCTTGATGATAATTACTTTAAAAGCAGAGGAAGGAAGGTCAAATACCATGGGCCCTATTTTTTATTACTGCTTGTGAGTACATCTTCTGGTACTTAGAAGAATTATTCTGCATGTGTAACAGGAAACCCATTTGTCTGACATTTTGATGCAATCCCAATGGTAGAATTGTCCAGATCCAGTATTTCTAGAAACTATATTGAATTCCACTATTGGCTATATCCCTTGGGCTGAAAGATATTATATTTGGAAGTACCCAAAGGAAACAGATATTTTCCATCTTCATCAGTGTCACTGGCTAAATCCTAACAAAATCATTCTTTAATGAACAATTTCTGAGATGGCACGGCATGGCTCTCTTACATGAAGAGGTACAAACAATATAGCACAAGCTGAATTCCCTCTGGGGGACTTTGCAGCAGTAGCAACTTCTCTTCAGTCCCTGAGCCAGACAGCCAGCTTACCAAGCAGCGTATCCATGCAGACTTCCAATTATTATTACACTATGTATGGGGGAGAGGCTAAAAGTGAACAGTAGATGGTTTGTTAAACAGAAATTTGTACACATAGTTCATTATTGAGTTTCCATAATGATGAAAAATTCTTCCAAGTGTAAAGTGTATAATTATTTTCCTAAAGCTGACATGAACAACAATCTCTGTATAAACAAGGCCTTATCCTGTATTTTGCTGGTGATTACTAATTAAATTTGCCCTGCTATAATGTAAAGAAAAAATAATTTTGATCCCTTGAATTGTACCAAATTACTGGAAGGTTTGGACTTGGAGGATTCAAGATAACATTAAATGATAACAAAAGTGGCTGCTGATAAGCTTGTAATTGCTAAACTTCTATTGAAAGTCTCCATTTTTGTATGCCCCTCAGCCCATTCTATATTAGTTATCTGTCAGTTACTTAATGTAGTAATTAATTGATTTAGAAACAAAATAAATGAGCTATGTTTTCTTGATTTTTTAAAAAACTTTTTATTAAGCCAAAATTACAATAAAACATTAAAATACCACTTTACACATTACTTGTTACTTATTAAGGATCAGCATAACACTAGAACCTGACTAAAGATTCTGGTTTTCGGTTCAATAGCTTTCTTTCTCTGAGTACGCTAAAAACGGTGACCAGATTTCTAAATATCTATCCTCTTTTGGGTGCTTCCCTTAATAATATATTTGGTATGAAAGCTTTCCCATAACTAAGACAGTCTGTATTAAAATATGCCATGATTCCACAGGAAGAAGTCACTTTTTTCCAATAATGTGCAACACAAAGTCTTGCTGCTAACATTAAAAAGGAAAAAAAAAATGTTCTGTTTAAAATGCAGACCTTTTACTGGAGCATTAAGTAAGCAGGTCAGGAGATCTCTGGGAAGCTAGAATTTTGTTATATGATTAATCCTTTCATAATTACACCCCCAAACCCATCTAATTCTTGAACACAGTCACCATAAATCCAGGTATATTCCCCTTTCCCTGTAATCTCTCCAACAAAATGCCTACCTATAGCAAGAGCATGATTTATGTTAGCTGGATTAAAATGCTGTCCATATAGTAAATTATTTAAAAAAAAATTCCTGTCTTTATAAATGAAATATGTTGGGGAAAATACATGCAATAAATATCATGAAGTGGGAAGTCTAGCAGGATAGAAACATGAGAGCCAGGTAAGAAATCATTAAACATTCCTTGTTAACAAACTTTGCATAGGCAGACTCAGTAATGAACAGTGGAAAATTTAGCTGCACTGTTTAATCTGAAAATATAAAGAGTAAGCAGAGACGGATAAAACAGAACGCTTGGGTCAACAACAACAAATCAGCTGCAGTGTGTACACTTTAATTTCAATGAGGCTGTGGAGTCACAGACCAGCTTAAGACAGTCAAAAAGCTTTGTTGTTAGGGGGTTGACCGTGTGTGGGAATTGGTGAACCTGACTGCATTTAACGCTGGATTAGTTTATGATCTTTGTTTACCTGCTTGTCCCTAGGTAGGTTCGGGCCAAAAAATCTAACAATCATTTCTCACTGGAAATGCCTAGCTCTTTATTAACTAGATTTTATTCAATCAGTAAACATGAGTTAACAGTTAAATGTGTTCTGACTTATTATTTAAACAGTGGAATAGAAGTGTGTGACACATAAGAGACTAAACATTTCATTAAAAATTATCCCCCTTTTTTTCCCAACCAGTTCTGTCATCATAAATAGAGCTGGTTGGAAACAGGGCCGGCCTTAGCAGTAGGCAAGCTAGGCAGCCACCTAGGGCCGCAGATTTTAGGGGCTACCTAATTTTGAAAAAAATATTAAAACCTCCGCAGCTGGGGTGATGCCCCCACCGCGGGGGCAGGCTGCTGGAGGTGCGGGTAGTCCGGGTCTAGCCCTGGACGGGGTGTAGGGTTCAAGCAGGGGTTAAAAGGGCCCAGCAAAGCAGCAGACTCAGGCAGAATACTTATTCTGCCCTGTCCTGCTACGGCCAGGCTGGGGAGTTTCAAATCTCCCACCCTGAGAATGTTCAGACAGAGCGTGCTCAGGGTGGGAGCGGTCAGCTGGCCAAGAAGCAGCTCCCAGTCTGGTCAATGGGGGTGTCGCTGCCCCCAAAATAGGCTTGGGGCCTGGTCCTGGGGGCTGGAATCACGGCCCGATCTGTCTGTGGGGCCCAATCCGTTCCCTGGGTTCCCAGCTGGGGTGGGCCAGAGGCGCCGTTGCCGTTGGGCTGGCAGGGCGTCGGCCCCGGGTAGAATAGCCTGAGCCCCGGATCTGTTTTCCCCAGCAGGCACATGTGCAGGCAGCCTATTTGCAGGGTAGCAGGGGTTAAAGTATGCCAGAATGCCCCGGAATGCCGTTCCGGGGCCCACAAATTTGCCGGGCCAGCGTTCCGGGGCCCAGAAGAGGAGAAAACTCCGGCGGAACACAGTTCCGCCTTGCCCTGCAGCTGGCCGGTCAGCTGGAGCAGCAGCCAGGTGAGGTCAGGCTGGGGAGTTTCAAATCTCCTGCCCTGAGCATGCTCAGAGAGAGCGTGCTCAGGACAGGAGAGGCTTGGCCAAGCAACGACTGGACGCCCTTGCAGCTCCAGCCAGGTAAGAGGGGTGGTCTAGAAAGCTGGCAGGGAATGACGGGGTCGAGCTGGGAGCCGGCCGGAACGATGGGGCCAAGCTGGGAGCCAGCCAGGGGGCCGAGTTGGGAGCCGACCGGGGGGTCGAGTGGGGCGCCACGCTGGGAGCTGGGCGTAGGGCCGAGCTGGGAGCTGGGTGGGGGGCCAGGTGGGAGGCCGAGCTGGGAGCTCGGTGAGGGACTGGGCTGAGAGCCGAGCTGGGAGCTGGGCGGGGGGCTGGGCAAAGGGCCGGGCTGGGAGCCGGGTGGGGGGCTGAGCTGGGAGCCGGGCAGAGGGCTGGGTGGGAGGCAGAGCTGAGAACCGGGTGGGGGGCCGGTGGGGCCAAGCTGGGAGCCAGGCAGGGAGCCGGCAGGAACAGGAAGTCCAGGGTGTGCCCGGGCTGGGACAGGACTCGGCTTCAGGGGCTCTAAGGTGGCCTGGGGGTGTGGGGAGAGTTCCTAAGGGGCATCCATGCTAGGGGGCCAACCCCAGCCAAGCCTGCCTCCTGCCCTGTCCAGGAGGGGTGTGGGTTTGTTTCTGAGTGTGTGTGGGGTTGTGAACTGGGGGAAGGGCCAAGTGGCTTGGCCAGGGGGTGGGGCCTATCTGGGGGTGGGGTCTGGGGGTGTGGCCTAGCTGGGGGGGGCTAGCAGGGAGTGGGCTGGGGGGTCACAGCCCTAGATCTTTTTGCTATCCAGCAACGCCCCTGGTGGGGCCAGATTGGGTTCCTGCACTGCCGAGCTGTGGCCCAGCCCCAGCCCATCAGGCCAGCGGCAGCCAGGCCCCTGATCCTGGGCCCCAGTGGGAGCTCGATCGGGGCTGATGGCAGCCAGTCCCTGAGTCCCCGGCCCTGGCGGGGGCCAGATCTGGCCACTGGTGGCTGGGCCCTGGATCCTGGCTGGGGCTGCATCAGGCCGGCAGTGGCCGGGCCCCGTATCCTGGGCCTCGGCAGAAGCCAGATTGGGCCAGCGGCGGCCAAGCCCTGGGTCCCCACCAGCACCAACAATGCCACCCCTGCAGATCTAGGCCTCCAGCCAGGTAAGGGGGGCCAGAGGGGATGCAGGCCGGGGGGCAAGGGGATGCAGGAGGGGTGAGGAGCGGGGAAGGAGCTGGGAGGTTTGGGGAGTTGGCAGTCAGGTGGGTAAGGGGCCGGGGGTGTTTTCTGGCAGTCGGGAGGGGAAGGGGCTTTGGTGGGAGGTGGGGCACCAAGAATAAATTTGCCTAGGGCCACCAACTGTCTAAGGCCGGCCCTGGTTGGAAATTTCCAGACAGAATGAATTTCTGTCAAAAAATACCAGTTTGTCAAAATAGAAGTGTTCCTATGGAAAATCTTGATTTTAGTGCAACTTTCATGGAACCCTGACTGCCTCCCTCCCTCTGCTTCACAGCCTGAGCTCCCGCCCAATCCTAAACATGTACACAGCTATTTTTAGCACCATAGCACATGTCTAAGTCTGTACGCCTGGATTCTGAAACTCACTGCCATGGGTTCTTACTCTGTGTAGATGTAGCCTTTGTCTCCTTGGCAGCCCACCTGGAAGACTGGTAGGGAGACAGGGCTGCCAGGCCCACTGACTGCTCGGCCGTCCTTATTCTGTTCCCAACTCCCACTTGCTCCTCAGGGAACCTCAGACTTCCCATGAACTGGCTGCCCCATTTTGTTTAATTAAACTGAAAGGATTTCGATTTTCTTCTAGAAGAAAAATGTTCAAAATCTCCTTTGCACAGGAAATTTCAGAATTTCTACTTTTTATTCTGAATCAGAACAATTTTTGAAAAAATGTTAGAATGTCCCACAAAACAGAAAATCCAAGTTTTGACCAGTTCTAGTAATTAGAAACACAGTTCCTGCCTCAGAGTTCTGACAGGGAAAATCTGGATGAAGTATAGATGAAGTCGAAGACAGAACATGGGAAAAGTCATGGGGTTTGGATTGTTCAAGCAAGCTAGGATTCTTAAAAGTTTTAGGTTTTTTAGCAAGGGTGAGGTATTTGCTTTGGGGAGAGAGTTGATGGATTGGTTATTTTAAAATATATTTAGACTCTAATGACTTTGACCACACCAGAAGCTATATAACTTTTTAGCTGATCCAGTTCTTATTCAACTCACTAGAGACTGGTACAATTAGAGCAGCAACTGTATTTAACTTTCCCTTTACTAATCCTGACTAAACTATCAAATTAAAGAATTTTTTCATAACTATTTATCCATTACCAAATAACAGTAATAGGAATAAGTGTTCAGATACTGTGTGGTGAAGACAATAAAAGAAAGTGGATAGATTACAGAGAAGATAACATGATATTCAACAGGCTAGGTACAGTACAGGAAGCTGTCTGTTCAAATCCATAATATGGATTGAAACTAAAGAGCATATTCATTCCAGAAAGTAGAAAGCTAGAGTTTCCTATCACTCTGTGCTTAAAACAAAATCAAAATAGTCTTCATGGTCCATCCCAGGCTACAAATCCCTCAGTCTTTTAGAGTTAATGGTCTAAATTCATCTTAGTTTGACAAAACTTGAGTAACTGAACAGAAGAAAAAAAAATGGACAAGATTTTCATAAGTAACTAGTGTCTTATGGTGACAATTTTGGGGTTCCTAACCTGAGAAAATTTAAAGCACTGTTTGTGCTTTATACTGGAAATATCAGGCCATCATTTATTTCTGTTTTCCTGGGAGTCATAGCTCATTTGCACAAGTTTTCTTCCACTTACCTACCTGTGCTTGCAGCCACATGGGGCACGACAAAAGTTTAGCTGTAGCTTCAATAGAAAACTTTTCTCCTAAACTACTTGGCCCGTCACAACCTACAATCTATGGGCTTCTGCAGACTGTATTTTATAGATTTTAAGGCCAGAAGGGACCATCATGATAATATAGTCAGACCTCCTGCATAGTACAGGCAATAGAACTTCCCCAAAATAATTCCTAGAGAATATCTGTTAAAAATCCATTCCATTTTGAAAGATTCCAATAATGCTGTCCCAAATCAAATTATTAGAATATCTTCAGCATCTACCTCTCCAGCCAGAGGAGAGCGTCTGAAGAGGCCTGAGAATAAGCAGTTAAAATGTATTTCTGTACAATGCGCTTGCCTCAGGTAAGACATTCTACAAAGGGCAAAGAGGTAAGAGGAACACAAACAAAATTGTACTAACAGTCTGAGATTTTCTAGTATGAATATGAGGTTTTCTAATATGATCAAAGTGTAGTCTAAGTTGGTTGAGAATTTTCCATCCTGGTTTTTTGTATGGAAAATGTAGTTTCTGCAAAAATGTAATGTTCTGCAGGAAATAAATTCCAAAGGGGTAGAAGTATGCAATAAATACATTTGTTAGTCTTTAAAAGTGCCACAGGACTCCTTGTTTGTTCTGCAGGAAATAGTTGATAGTCTCCATACCCGTTTCACCTTCGTTAATTTCTCTTCTGGTAATACCAACAAGGATGAAACCAACTTGTTATTATTTTTTTCTGGTGGATTTGTGTTGTGGACATCTAACCTCTGGGAACTGGACTGACTTTACCAGTCACCTCACACTTCCCTCCAGTTTACATAGTTACCCTCACAGAGCCCAATTCCGTGCTTTTAAAGACAAATTCTGTCAAGAGAACATTTCTGGTGAATTTCTACCCATTAACACCTGTTATTTCAGTCTGTTTGTGAAGTAGTAAAATAAGAAGTTTTGGTAAAACAGTGAATGTTTAATCCACACACAGGTCCTTTTATAATTTTGTATAAACCGTCTAGTCTGGTCTTTTCTGGCCATAATGTAGTATACTTATACCAGAATAGTAACTGCTACTACCATTATCATACCACCAGAATAGTAATTAATTCCATACAACACAGTTTTGAAAAATTGTCCTCATATCAGTAAAATATTTAGTGTGGGAAGTTTAGTGTGGGAAGCTGCTATCAAGTGCTCTAAAACATAAATGATTCCAAATATCAATGATCTCCAAGATGAATTTAGGCCCTTAACAATGTTTTAAAAAGCTACCTTGAACAGATGTAGGAAGCAGAAGCAATAAAGGGCAATAAAACAATAAAGAAAAATATCTTTCTCTTTGACGAGGGCAGACTATTTACTGTTTGGTACCCAACAGCAACACTCTAAAATGAATGGGTTCAGTTGCAACAAAAAATATAAAGTTAGCAAGTAAGTTCTCCTGAAAAGTTTGAATTCTGCTTTATTTATAAGAATTATTTCCTTAGTAAAATGCAGTTTTACTGCTTGAATTTGAAGAAACTTTTTTCTATCCTCTGACTAACCTAATTAATGGTTTACTTTCATGACAAGTGTTCAGATACTACAATATTATATACAAGTACTTACATAGATGATACCAGGTCTACATGATATGAGTTCAGTTACTTGGCATTAGTTAATATGAACAATTTCTGAATGATACTTTGAATGTTTTATATATTACTACTACAAAGTTCTATGTACTTTGAATCGTACTACAAGGTTTCTAATTTTTCAATAACATTCTTCCAAGTACATGTATGCAGCATTTAAAAAAAAAAAAAAGAAAACACTTTAGCTTATTTGTCAAAAATGGAGCATTTTCTACCTATTTAACCACTGGATTTTCTTTCAGTTTAATTTAGGAGAAAAAGTTTACAATTTATCTAGCTTTAGTATGAATTTCTAACAGACACTATGGCTATGTCTACACTTGTTAATTTAAGTCGACTTAGCATGTCCACATTCAAAAATTAAGTTGACTTAAAGGGAACCCTGCCAAATCAACCTAGAGCGTCCACACTGGACGCCTAGGTCGACTTGTAGGGGGTAGGTGGACCTGGGACAGGTCCATGGTGGCGAGGGGGGCACCACTTGCCAAGTGCCAGGGGGCAAAGGTGGACAGAGACTCTGGCAGGGCATAGGAGCAGGGTGGGCAGGGCTCTGCCCTGCCC
Source organism: Pelusios castaneus (assembly GCA_007922175.1). Classification (NCBI taxonomy): domain Eukaryota; kingdom Metazoa; phylum Chordata; order Testudines; family Pelomedusidae; genus Pelusios; species Pelusios castaneus. The sequence continues at coordinate 5,613,842 of ML685837.1, forward strand.
TGTGGGGGGGCACACCAGGCTGTGGCTGTGCCAGCCACTCTGGCAGGGAGGGCAGTGGGGGAGCCCTAAAGCCCCCTAAATCAACTTAAAGTCAATTTAGGGCTATTCCACATCCACACTGGATAAGTCGACTTTCTAAAGTCGACTTAGCCAGTAAAGTCGACTTTAAACGAGGTTTTATAAAGTCGACTTTATTTTTCCTTAGGTCAACTTAAGCAGCTGCTTAAGTCAACTTAAGGAAAATGTAGTGTGGATGTAGATTAAATTAAGTCGATTTAAGGAATCTTAAATCGACCTAATTTCTAAGTGTAGACACACCCATTGAGATTTTTCTCTTTCTATTTTGCTAATCGTCTGAAAGGCTTTTAGTCAGAGATAAACAAGTCAATAAGATTTTCTTTGATCTGAGCAGAATTTCTTCTTGGAAGCTGAGTATAGATTTTGAAGGTGTAAAGGACACAGGGTGGGATTTTTTAAAAATGCTTTTGAATACTGATCATTCAGTTAGTAATAGGCTTGCCTATCCCTTCCGTGGTTGTGCTCAATAGGAATAAATGGAAAGAGTGAGGCATAGCATTTCATGATTGCAGCTAAAATTAAAAAGAACTGAAATACGCCAGCTGTGAAAACCCTAATGTAATTCTTATGTGGCAATGATCAGACAAATTGAATTAGCTCTACCCACCCTTTGTGAGTAATTACCACAGACATAGAGATGAGGAATCTCATTACGTTTACTCTAGGACTGGTATTGAGTGATTTGGGAGGTCCAGCTATTAACTGAGTACATGTTATGTGGTTTGCCCTGAAAAAATATGTGCATATTTATTATATATGTTCAGTATCGTTTGACAGCTAGCTCATAGATACTAGCACAGAGTGAGGGGCCCGGTTACTTCACTTGGAAAAAAACACAGTACAGTAATCTTCTTGAGAAAGTGTTTTCACCCCGTACTACCAGTAGCATTTCACCTGCTCCCGTCCATCTGGTTCATATGTCTTTCACAATAAGATTCTCTGCAATCATATACAACCAGGTGGAGTTTATTTTATACATCTCTTTAGCAGAAATTAGACAAATGCCAGTATCATAAATATAAATGTGTTCTGTATAACAACTGCGACAAACCTTCCTGTTTTTGTAATTGCAGCTGTCAAGCTTGGGTTTTTTACCTGTGTTTTGGGGATAAAAAAGAGATCTTGCAATATTGAGCTTTCACTTTTTTTTTCTGGTTGCAATCATTGCTAATCTTTGCTTAATGATCCTAGGTATAGCAGCAGAGGTAGCAGCACTAGCTTTATGCACTTCACATTTATTTGTGGTTGATGTTGCTAAGCCTGGAGAGCCTAGTGGTAATGAGACAAATAAAGATTTGGTTTTAACTTTCTCTCTAGAAATTTTCCCTCTTCCTTTAAATTTGAGACTAAGCTTTGCTCAGACTAAGAGCCAATGGCAGGAGACTAGATATGTGAGACTTCACTTAAACACAGAACATGAAAAAGGGTAGGGTACATTGTAAAGACAAGGTTGTGTGGGTATGGTATCACAGTAAAATGAAACAGCTGATTAGATCATAGAGGAGGAAAGGAGCTCTTAAAGAGGCAGGCTTAAAAATCCAGCACATTTGCTTTCTGTATCCCTGCATGCAACTAAAAATGACTGACCTCAAAATAAAATTAATTTTAAAAGAAAGAAAGAGAGAATATTGTATAGGAGTGTGTTTTATATTGGTAGCACTGTATTTTGCCAATAATCAGAAAAATATAAAATAAAAGTATCTTCTAAAAACAAATAAATATGTTGTGACACACCCAGAATACAAGACTAATGAGTAGCAGGATCAACCCTTCTCTCTTACCCAGGATACTCTTTATGGTGTTTTGAGGAAATAGCCTCCAGTTTAGACTGCTCACAAGCAGCCTCCAGCATGGGAGTCACTCCCAGTGATGTGTCTCTGTGTGTACTGCAGCTAGCCAGCTCTTACCAACTTTGGGTATACTACAGGGTGAACTTCCATTCACTCACAGTCTTAGATTTCCCCCCCAGAAATATGTTTCCTGTACTGCCCAGCCCTCTCCTGGACAACACAAGTATGTGAAATCCATTTTTTAAAAAAGATAATATGTCAGCTTATTTTTCAAATAGTCCTTTGAACATTTCAGTTGAAACACACTAGATTAGATAAAACAGTAAAACTAGTTAAAGGACAGATAGATTTTAAGTGAATACAAGTAATGGGGCATAAAAACCAAAGGATTATAAGAAAAAATAAGGATAAGTGCAATTAGTGTCTAACTTAACAAATTATGTTTCATTCAAAGCAATTTTTTTCTCACTACATGCTCAGTCTTATTGAACAAACTTCTTAGGCCAAGATCCCTTCTTCTGTTTAATGGCTGCTTCCTTTGTCCCTTTTTGTGCAGTGAATTGATGGAAAGAGGAGCAGGGGAGGATCTCCTTAGGTATCTGCCCTTTATTTTTGAGTCCGGTCCCACCTTTAGGAAACATTTCCAACTGGGAGGAAGGAGACAGGCAATCTGTGTGGTTGGGAAGTCCATGCTCTTTCTTTGCTAAGATGTAGAAAATGGTCACTTAGCAAGTAATGGCTCAGAATGCTTCTTTACACCTGACTGAGACATCAGTTTGCTCTTTGTCTCTGGAGAACTAGTTTGAGCATTCCCCAGACCAGTGGTTCACAAAGGTGTGTCACAAAGAACCAGGAGGTGTGTCACAGAGAACTGGCAGCTCAGCTTGGAGTCAGCTTGGGGCTCCTGATGCTTTCTGCTGCCCTCAACAGCCTGCTCCTGCTGCACAACCCAGGCAATAGCCAGGGCCTGATGAGTAAAGGAACGTAGGGGTTGCAACCCTGAGACCCTGGGCTGTGTGGGACATTGCCTGCCCCACAAGAATAAACCCAGCCCCATCCAGCCAGACCACCAAGGCCCCAGCCTGCGCTGGCTTGACTCTGCTCCCACCCAAGTCCCGGAGTGCTGCATCCTCCAGAGCACCACAGCTTCCCAAGCGCCACCACCACCGGCAGATTGTAGTGTGTCACGCAGGGGAACATCATCTGTCAGGTGTGTCGTAATGAAAAAAAGGTTGAGAACCACTGTCCCAGACTGCTCTAGAAAATATACTTTTAATCAATTAAGGCACTAAGCACCTCACCTAAATTTTAGTGAGTGTGGTAGTCCAAAGAGTTTGTAAGATTAAAAAGTATTCTTTTTTTTTTTTTTTACATCACACTTACAAGATGAGGTGTTATACTTTGGGAATGAGTGACTTTGAAAGGGACTTTAGGGGTCTTGGACTCAGAGGTCAGAAGGGACCAATATGATCATCTAGTCTGATCTCCTGCCCAATGCAGGCCACAAAACCTCACCCACCCACTCCTGTAATAATCCTCTAATCTAATCATGATTTAAAGACTTTAAGAGAATCCACTAGCAAGTGAGCCATTCCCAATGCTACAGAGGAAGAGTCTTAGTGGCTAACAACTTAATATGAGCTCCCAGTGCAATTTAGTATTTGAAGGAGCTAATGCAATTCTTGGATGTATTATCAGCAGATTATCAAGTACAAGTAAGGAGGTGGTATTATGATATTAGCAAGAGCATTACTGTCATACGATATCAAGTTCTGGAGCCCACATTTTCAAATGGATGTTGACAAATTGGAAAGGGCTCAGAAATGAGCTATAAGAACATTTTGAGCTCTGGAAGACCTGCCTTCCAGTGAAAAACTAAAGAAGGTCAATGAATTCAGTTCATCCAAGAGAAGGTTAAGAAGTAACTTGGTTATGGGCTATAAATACCTACATGGAAAGATTTCTAATAATAGGAACCTCTTTAATCTAGTAAAGGCCTAACAAGAGCCGATGGCTGGCACCTGAAGTAAAATAAATTTAGACTAGAAATAAAATACAATTTTTAAACAGTAAATAGTAATTAAACTTTGGAACAATTTACCTAGCAATGTGGATGATTCTCAATCACTTGAAGTCTTTAAATGAAAACTGTATCTTCTTCTAATAGATCTGCTCCAGTTTAACCAGATGACATGGGCTTAGTGGAGGAATTACTAAGGAAGAATTCTATGCCCTCTGTTATATAGGATTGCAGATTAAATGATCATTTTGGTAATTTCTAGTCTTAAAAAATATCTGTCAATGTATTACATTTTAATGTGGGTAGGAAGATGTTTCAACTTCTGGAACACTGTAATCTAAAACCACAGGTTGAGATTCTCATCAAATTAATGGAAGATGCTAAAGAAATCTACAGTATTTCGATCACAGTCATGCTCTTAAAATTCACATATTCATCACAAGTCTAATATGAGATAACACATATAGTCACACTTAATATGTTTGTTCTGATTTAAAACACTTTCTTGGTTTGGGATGGATTCCTAGGACATATCACTAGAACATGAGCAGAGCAGATAAAAAAACACTTTCAAAATAGAAACACCTCCCCCCCCTCCCCCCGCCCCAAGTATGTATATACTGCAAAATCCAAATATTTGATTGGGTTTAAGCTGTGGGAGTGTAACATAGTGGGAATGTGGGCTAGGTGAGAAATGACAAGCTTTACTTTGAAAAGGTTCACTGTGGCTGGTTGAATTAATTTAGTTCTGGTGTATGTTTATTTAATTGATGCTGAATTAAAGCATTACTTAAATATGAGTACATATGCTGCTCAGAAGTCAATACTATACTATTTTAAATTTAATTAATTGTTAGGGCACTTAGCGTTTTTTGTACGGTCATTTTTATTTTGTTTTAATCTAAATAAATAAAATAAATATTATTAGAATTTGTTCTGTCTCATTGCACTTTTAGATGGATTGGTATGGATACCATCTACAAATTTGGAAGGATGGGTTCTTGGCCTTTGTGAGTTTTGTCGAGCTCCATGTACACACACAGTTTACTATAACTCATCTTCAAGACAATAGGAATCCTTTTACTGACATCAGCAGGAGCTGGATCAGAGCCTCACAGCTTTTACCACATAAATAGGTAGTAAAAGTAATAATTACATTATTTTGACAATATTTTAATCTATAATCTATGCTTAACTAAATTCATTTTGTGCATTAGAATCTCATTTCAAACATTTTATGTTATTTTCTTCAACATTAAAGATTCACATTCTATTTCTAATAAAATTTTCAACAAAAATAAGATGTTCAAGAAGTGTCATTCGAAACATTTCTGTCTCCTTATGTTTTATGCTCCTAGCTTTACATGGATCTCCATAGCCAAAGAATTCATTATGCCACAGCAAAATGTTGAGAGCATGTATTTTTTAAAAAGAGTAAAGAGAAATAGGTTCTTTGTACCCAATGGGGTAATATGGAAAATGGAATTTCCTATTATGTTTATAGAATAATTCATCCAAGATCCTCTTTAGACTGATCTTTAAAAGAACGGATACTGAATAGGACTGTGTTGGTGTTGTCTCCAAAGGGAGCCCATGCATTTTCCATTTGTCTAAGACCCCGACTTTGCAAATGCCATATGTAGCTGCTGAACATTAAGCATGTGTGTAAGCATCTGCCAGATCTGGGTCTAACTTTGTAATGTTATGGAGATGCAGATAACAGTATGTTGTATTGCAAAAGCTAACCCAACTTACTTTATACAGGTACTTGGATAATACTTTTAATATCCCTCTATCTTCAACCAATACATAGCTGAAAATAGCTAGTTCTTGTTTGTTAGAAATTAATTCAGACATATGAGAAAATGTGTACCTCTTCTGTGCCTTTACCTAAGGTAAATAAGATATCATGAAATTATCTGTATTCCCACTGCACTATAATGCCATTTTCAGTATTACTGATTACTAAAGACATAAGGAAGCACATCCAGAAATGACAGAGGAGGACCATGGTATGATTTCTGATTAGTAATAAACATTATTGATGTTTACTGTAGAATAATATGACACATGTAATAAATTAATACATTCAGATAAAGATACCTGCTATAGCATAAAAATGTTACCTCCTGAATCAATTGTACATTCATAATGTAAACAAGAGGGCAATATTAGACCATAAGAAGTATCCATGTTAACACATTAGCTGATAACAAATCATTTCTGTGAGGTTCTCTTTTTTGCAGTTTTCTATGCAATTCTATATTGTACACATACACACGCGCAACTCTGAATTATTGTGTGTTCTAAGAAAAGAAAAAAAATGATATTACTGGCCATTCAGTATTTTGCATTGATATGAGAGCATTATAAGTCAGTACTCTACAGAGCAAGGAGCCTTCAGGATATTTGTGAATCCTCAATGTTGATTGACTTGTAAGGAATAATATTACTTTATATTCATACTGTACCTTTCATCTGAATGGATCCAGAAAGTACTTTAAACAAAGTATACATTTTACATATGTCACGTCCTGGAAACTAATGAAGTGCACCCCTTTCGGAGTTGGAACGTGACAGATATTCAATGGCAAACAGCTACATTATAGAATTACTATTTAGATCAGGATGTGTACAATTATCCCCTATCTGACTGAAATTGCAGGATACTGGACACATAATAATTATGCATGGGAAAATTAACATAGGATCATTAATGGCCACGGATGGTCAGGACCTTTTATTTCTGTCACTTTTAATGAAATCCTTTTAAACAATGCAGGGCCCAATCATCAGAGTACACCAAAAGAGTACCTTCACTTCTTCCAGGATTTGGGTTTAACTTGGATTTTTTCCATCCAGGCTTTTATCAGACCAGATCTTCCCTATATGATAACATAAATGCCCAAGAGCCCATCAGACCAACTACAGATGCAAGGATATACCCTGATTCAACAAATTACTTAAGTCCATGCCTAACTTTAAGCATGTAAATAGTCCCATTTAAGGCTTATGGTGCTGCTTATATGTTTTATCTTGCCTTGTTTAATACCTTACTGAATCAGGGTTTACAGACACAATGATTATGGTCTGAAAATAGAATATATGATACATTAAAGGAATATTATATATCTCCATATATTAAAACTGAAGGTTTTAAAACAAACAAAAAAAAAGCTTAAGTATAAAAAAAGCATAAGCAGGTTTTCTAATTGCCTATTTAAATGTAGACTTTTCTGGTTTGGTCTAAGTTGACAACTGAACGTACACAGGCTCATGTCTCTTCCTTGGCTTTCAATGCATGCTCCTGTCTGTTCTGGGCTGCCTGTTTTGTATGTTCTCTTTCAGAATAATATTACTGTCAAAACTCCTTTTGTAGAGCCAAGAGTAGCATGCACATTCAGCACATTCCTCCTCTCCCCATCCCAGAATCTGAACTGACTGACTATAAGATGCTATGTGAAAGAAAGAAAGAAAGAAAGAAAGAAAGAAAGAAAGAAAGAAAGAAAGAAAGAAAGAAAGAAAGAAAGAAAGAAAGAAAGATTTCCTCCTCTATCTCTTTCAGTCATAGTGCCTAGCACAATGGAGTCCTGGTCCACGACCTGGGCTCCTAAGTGCTATAGTAATACAAATAAATAATAAAAATAATTAATAATACTTGTAACAATAATAGGTATAAAGTTTTAAGGTAATTTGCAGCTTGGAATTCACATCAAGTGATAGTAGAACTTTGATCCTACAAAGAAATATGCATGAGCTTAAAATATTCACTGTAACTTTAAATTCCAAAGGGGTAGCCGTGGTAGTCTATTGTAGAAAGACAACAGAGTCCTGTGGCACTTTTAAAGACTAACAGATTTATTTATCGCATGAGCTTTCGTGGGAGAAAATCCCACTTCGTCAGACGCTTTGAAGATGGGAAAGTTACAGAATGGGAGGAAATTAAATGCAGGGGAGTGTATGACATAGGATCAGGTCAGGCTGTAACAGCAAATCAAAATAGGTGTTAGGATTCAAACACTGGGGAACAGCACATAGAGGAAGGTGAGGTCAAATCACTTGTTGTAATGAGAGAAAAATCCATAGTCCCTGTTTAACCCCAAAACAACTGAGTCAAATTTGCATATAAGTTCGAGTTCTGCAGTTTCTTTTTGAAGCTGTGATTTGTTATTCGCCTTATATATTGGACAAACAGGACAGTCTCTGCGCCAAAGAATAAATGGACACAAATCTGACATCAGAAATTGCAACACTACAAAACCAATAGGGGAACACTTCAATCTCCCTGCTCACTCCCTTGACGACTTGTTAATAACTGTGTTGAAACAGATGAATAACAAATCACAGCTTCAAAGAGAAACTGCAGAACTCGAACTTATATGCAAATTTGACTCAGTTGTTTTGGGGTTAAACAGGGACTATGGATTTTTCTCTCATTACAACAAGTGATTTGACCTCCCCCTCCTCTATGTGCTGTTCCCCAGTGTTTGAATCCTAACACCTATTTTGATTTGCTGTTACAGCCTGACCTGATCCTATGTCATACACTCCCCTGCATTTAATTTCCTCCCATTCTGAACTTTCCCATCTTCAAAGCTTCTGACGAAGTGGGATTTTCTCCCATGAAAGCTCATGCGATAAATAAATCTGTTAGTCTTTAAAAGTGCCACAGGACTCTGTTGTCTCTGTAACTTTTGTGAGGCTCTCCCCCCCCCCCCCCCCACTGCCCAGTGAAATTAGTAACCTAGTTATCATTGACTTTAATGGTGCAGGATCGATCCCCCAATGAAACTACTCACAGTGCACAAGGTAAAAAGGTGCATACATTTTTTTCACCACTGGGCCTTAAACTTCCTAGACTGTCCTTGTGACTCTCTGTGAGGCATGTAGACTGGAATGTGTTCAGTATCTCCAATATCTTTATATATAAAAAACAAGCAGTTAATTATGAATGTATTACAGTTGCGAGAACCTGATCTGGAGGAAGTGAAAATTTTCATAGACCTTACCTCAGTTTTTAATAGTAACACTTCTGAGAAAATTCATTCCCTATTCACACTGTAAATATTCATTCGGTTAGTCATTTTGTGAAATGGTGTTGTATTTTTAATCACAGTTTTCAAATCATTTACCAGAAAGTGTCTTCCTGTATTTCTTGTCCTCTTATCCCTGCCAACCCTCCACATACTTTTTCCAGTTGTTCTCCCTCCTTTCTTCATAAAGATTATGACATTAGCTGTAATTATTTGCAATCCAGTTCCTGCCTAGGTCCACTAAAGCTTAATACACTCTAACAGTGTGGGTGGGAGAAGGGGGGACAGGGGTGGAAATCAAGGAAAAAACCTAATCTGCACAAAACATGAAGCTTCATAAAACAGACTTATTCTGTTGAGGATTCAGGCATCTGCAATGACTGTTGCAACCTTATTTTTTACAGTCTGATGAAAATACCACTTCACACTTCAAAGCCAAGAAAAGCTTCAGTCTTGGAAACAGCAAAGACTCTCCTAATGTCTAAGCACTTCAGAGGGCTATTTCTGCTGTCAGATACATAGTCACATTTCATTGTATGTCTTGTAGAATCAGTGCCAGTATATGCATATGCACGCATCTTAGCAAATTTTGGGACAGAATTTAGTTTCATATAATGCATCTCGTAGTCAGGACGTCCCAAAGCAATTTACAAAGCAAGTTGTTAAATATTAGTGATGCAGTGAGTGCAAGCATATAACATAATCTGATGAATACTGCAGTACTCTGTACCCAGCCCAAGTGTGTCATATTAGTTATAGGGAGAAGTAGATGGCCAAGACACTACCTGCTCTTTTCAAAAATACTATAGAAACCAGAATTACTACCAGAGCAGGGATTATTATTAAAATTAATAAATGACACTTTTGTCACTGTCACATCCCCATGGTTATGCATAGCAGTCAGCAACAGGTGTGAGCCAATGTCCAAATGTTGGATATGGGCCCAAAAATTTACAAGGTATGTGAATGACAAGTGCCTCTCTGTCTGAGATCAGAAATGATCCTTGTACAGAGCTATGGAAGAAATGTACATAAGTAATGGAGGCTGTGAACACTCATTCACATTACTGCACACCCAGTAGGACAAGGGTATTTACCCTTGAAAGCAAACAAAATGGCTAGCTTATGCTATAGTGTGGGAGGAAACTACTGATGGTGTAATGATGATGACTAATAATAAATATTCTCCTTTGTAAATCTCATAAGGATGCATCCAGTAAAAGCCTACAGTCTGTACAGTAGCTGGAATTCACTACCTATTCTGTTTATAGGCTTATTATTTATATGTAAAAGTGAAATAAATTAACCATATATTGTACTAGTTTCACAATAGCCTGAACGTTGTTTTAAACCATTGCAACAATGTAATATTTTGCCATTCAGCAAAAAGAAGATAATGAAAGCAAGAATGGAATGTGGCCTCAACATTTGCAATATTGCACCACTATCATAAAATCAGTGAAATCAGCCAATCCTTTGTCCTGCAATCAGTTTTACAAATTAAATACACTCAGGTACAAGTATATTTTGCAGTCAAAGATAGAGTTTGGATCCCTTATTGTAAATCACCAATCTTCTTGACCCTACTTCCCCTGTTTGATATTTTAAAGATTCTTGAGTGGATGAAGTGTAATGAAACAAGTTTAAAGCCTGGAGATGAGATAAAAAGGCCAGTGCTTTTCAGCATAAAGTGACTAAAATTAAAGAACCACTTTTTACCATTCAGGTCTTTACAAAGTTTTTGGTAATATTGATAGATTATTTTGGAAGAGCCAGCAAGATACTGTTTTTTCTTTCTTTTTCCAATCACCATCACATTTTCTAGATTCACACGTGGGAAATATTCCAAGAATAACATGGCAGTACAAACTAATTCTAAGAACATTGGGCCACATTCTTTGGACCTCTGATGCCACTTTGCAAGGCCTTAAAACTACTAAAGATTCCCAACATAAAAAAAAAATTCACCCTGTGTAGAAGGATCTTCCACTAGCATATAGAGGGCAAAGGCAAATTGGCTGCTTCCTATCCCAGCTTCTCCCCTATCTTCACTTTTAAGAATGAGGAAGGCTGTGAGGGAGGGGGACGTGACTGAGCCAACTTCAACTCTGTCTGATCATTTGGTGGCATAAATTATTTATGGAAGCTTATACAAGTGGTGGAAGTTAGAACACTGGGAGACTACTTTAACTTCCATCTGGGCCAGGATCAAGGATTCATGGCTCTCTTCCAGTGGCTGCCTCTTGACATACTGGAGAACTGAGGCCACTTCCTCTAGAAACTATATCATATTCTAGGAAGTTCCAGAGGATTAGCGGTGTTGGTCTAGTTCAGCAAAACAAACCAGGAGTCCTGTGGCAGTTTTAAAGACTAACCAATTTATTTATTTTGTGAGCTTTCGTGGGTGAATCTCACTTTGTCAGATGCTTGAAAATGGAAAACTTATAGTATGAGAGGGAAAAATAAATCCAGTAAACTGTAAGTGACAGAATCAGGTCAGACTATTTCAGCAAATCAAAAAGTTGTTTTGATTCAAATAGTGTGTAACAACATATAAGAAGATGGGGAGGTTGAAAGTGGTGAAAATCACTTTTTATAAGGAGAAAGCCAGCCCATATCGCTAATAAACTCACATTAATGGTGTCAGATTTGTACATATCCCTGGAAGGAACCCCGCTGCCAACACTGATGACATATCTGCACAAATGACACCATCATAGGACCTAATCAAACCAGCTAAACTATCAAGGGCTCATTCACCTGCTCATCCACCAATGTGATATATGCCATCATGTGCCAAGAATGCCCCACTGCTTTATACATTGGACAAACTGGACTGTCTCTGCACAAAAGAATAAATGGACACAAGTCTGACATCAGAAATGGCAACATTCAAAAAACCAATAGGGGAACACTTCAATTTCCCTGCTCATTCTTTGAAAGGCATTTCCATTACAGTACTTAAACAGGTTAATTCCAAATCAAAGATTCAAAAAGAAACTGCAGAGTTAGAATTCATATGCAAATTTGACACCATTAAGTTGGGTTTAAATAGAGATATGGGCTTGCTTTCTCATTTCAAAAAGTGATTTTCACCTCTCTCAGCCTCCCCACTGTCTTATATGTTGTTCACACTGTTGGAATCCAAACAACTTGTTTGATTTGCTGAAATAGTCTGACTTGATCCTGCCACTTATAGTTCACTGGATTTAATTTTCCCTCCCATTCTTTAGGTTTTCCATTTTCAAGAATCTGACAGTGTGGGATTTGTCCTATAAAAGCTCATGCGATAAATGAATTTGTTAGTTTTTAAAAGTCCCACAGGACTCTTTGTTTATATTTTAGGAAGTATATCATATTCTACAAGATCTTCAGCCATTGATGTTGTCTTTTCAGTGACTTTTATGGCAACAGGAGGAAGAGAGAGGTATTCTTTGTCACTCATGATGGTGGGAGGTAGCACTGTTTTATCAGCTTGGGCATTTTTTTATAATTCAGAATCACTCCAGAAGTACAGGTCATTAAAATATCTTTTTTTCCCCCAATAATTATTTTTAGTTGGCTACTGTGTATTTTTCTTCCTGTTCAAGATTATTAGCTTGTCATTCTATGTTGGTAGCCATGAACCTGTGACCATGGTACTTTAGACATACCTGTTTAATTAAGAGGACTGAAGCTGGAGACAAAGAGTTTATAGCACAAATCTGAGTGAAAAAAGTCCAGGTAGCACTAGCCGTTTCGAGTATTTTTATTTTTTTTCTTAAACAAACTACTTTTCTTGGCTGTAATTTATTAGCCAGTAACTAAAAAGCTGGAAGGGAAACACCTCGATTAGAAAAATGCATGCATACAAACAACATTTAAGTTATTGGTGCAGATTGTCAACATACAAAAGGAACTACATTGCTTGATGCTGATTATCTTTCCAGTGATTGGGTAAAATCTTTTGAGAAGGTTGTGGCAAATCAAGTCTTGCAGTTTTTAGAGGTTTCAGATTTCCTAGATTCTGATCAAGCAGGTTTTAGCACTGGGTTTGAAGTAGAAAATGTATTGGGAGGTTTTGAAAGGTAATTTTGGACAATGCCCTTTTGCTTTGATTGTTCTCACTTCTGGATATTGGAGGGGTTGATTTTGTCACTGATCGTGGGGTTATTAGGAGTGTCAGTAAGGAAACATTGTCATCAGAATATTCACTATGTAGCTGATACTCAACTCAAAAGCCCCAACACATCAGAGGAATGAATAAACCAATGTATTTGTGAAATCAGGGACTGGATGAGGGCCAATGGACTGTGGTTTAATTCATGTAAGAGAAAAATGGTACTGGGGTGGTTGAGTTAGCATGAGTAATCTGCAAGACTTGCATCTACCTTTTGTGACAAAGGCTTTAGTGTTGGAGTTTCACTATGAAATAGCAACTGTAAACAAAAAGGTGCTTTTTCCCATCTACTTCTATCTATAACTGTGTGAGTTTTCCTTTCAGATATACACTTTTTTACCCTCATCCATGCCTAAGTCACCCCAAAACTAGTCTTGTAATGTGCTCCACACCAGTAAGAAGCTTAAGCTTGTCCAGCATGCACCCACCCAGAGGCGGCCTTTGGCTACTGGGGGTCCTAGGCAAAGGCCCATTGTGGGGCCCCCATAGGCCTGCAAGAGCCCCCTATAGGCCTATGGGGGCTCCCTCTGCGGCTTCGCTCCCCTTGCCACTGGCCCTCCCTCGCCGCCCTACCCCACCCCCCTCCAGCCCCAGCTCCCCACCATGTGGCCCTGGCCCCCTGAGCCAGCTCCTCCTCTTGCTGCTGACCAAGGTAGATGTGGCTTTTGGAGTAAGCGAAGCAGGCGATGGGGCCCCTTACAGCTCGGGATCCCAGGCATGCGCCTGCTTTGCCTACCCCAAAAGCACCTCTGCCATTCCACTAAGAGTAACACAGATTCCTGCTAACTTATCTGGGAAGTTCAAGGTGTTGGTTATGACTTTTTAAAATGTCTGAAAAACATTCTTAAATGTATGAAGACAACTGTGTACTAGGGAAATTGAAAACAGAGACTATTGAATCTACAGAGACAATGAAGAAGAGGCATAATGTACGTGAATAAAAACAGAGTGGAACAGGAAGGCAAATTCATAAACTTGATTTGGGGGCATACAATAAAACTGAAAGTCGGTGATTAAAAACTTTTAAAGAAATATGTTTTTACATAAACATAATTAAACTGTGGCACTTATTGCTTCTAGACATTATGGATATCAAAAGTTTAGTAGGATTCAAACAGTGACTAGAAATGGATAATATATACATATTTCTACAGACATTATACAGTATATTTAAAAGCACTCATATTCTAGACATAAATTAATCATTTAATGGAAGAGGCTAAGGAGGGAACTTTTATCTTCATTAACATCTGTGGATCGGTGTCATTTTTATCAACTGAGGATATGGCTCCCAGGTAAAAGTCTGACCCCACTGAAATCAATGTTGAATGCCAATGCCAAAACTCCCATTGACTTCCCAGTGAACCAGGATTTCATTCCCTATATTTAGCAAATGAGAAAAAAGTTAGATTTCCCAAACATATTGTTCTCCTGTACTCTCTAGAGAGAGACCACTCAGTGCAACAGACCACGCTGCCAACTTTGCCCTCATATTTACACTGAAGACACCATCACAGGACCAAATCAAGCCACCTGCGCCATCAAGGGCTCATTGACCTGCTCATCCACCAATGTGATTTATGCCATCATGTGCCGGAAATGCCCTTCTGCCATATCTACTGGACAAACAGGACAGTCTCTGTGCCAAAGAATAAATGCACACAAATCTGACAACAGAAATTGCAACACTACAAAACCAATAGGGGAACACTTCAATCTCTCTGCTCACTCCATTGACGACCTGCTAATAGCTGTATTGAAACAGATGAATAATAAATCACAGCTTCAAAGAGAAACTGCCGAACTCTAATTTATATGCAAATTTGACTCAGTTGCCTTGGGGTTAAACAGGATCTATGGATTTTTCTCTCATTACAACAAGTGATTTGACCTCACCTTCCTCTATGTGCTGTTCGCCAGTGTTTGAATCCTAACACCTATTTTGATTTGCCGTTACCTGATCCTATGTCATATACTCCCTTGCATTTAATTTCCTCCCATTCTATAAGTTTCCCATCTTCAAAGTGTCTGACGAAGTGGGATTTTCTCCCACGAAAGCTCATGCGATAAATACACATTCTAAGGGATGTATAAATTTGAGGTGACATTTCCTGGATCACAGTGCCTCTGCAGCATTTATTTTATCAATTGATTTAACTCAACACTAAAGATGATAGATTTTGAAACATTTAGTACAGTAATGTCTAGGTGTTTTCAAAGTAATATTTAATTTTGCCCCTAGGAAGTAAAACCTTTTATTAAAATGACTGTGTACAGTTCCTGCTCAATTCAGCAACAAATTGTTGTTGGTGTTTTTTTTTTTTTTTTATTTTAGCTTCTCCAACACTTTGGGCCTCCTGTTATCTGATCAAAATAAAAAACAGAGACTGATTAACTGACTCTCCAGCGTGCCATTCAGGCAGATTCATTAGTGCTTCTGTCTATGGCCACCGAGCGAGCCACACTGTTGTAACCTCTGGCAGCCTATGGAAAGCTGATTTGGAGGCACAGGATGTGGGGTACGCAATTTTGCACAGTTGCAAAGTTTTGATTACATGAATTATGCATGAAGGCTGGCCTACTGCTGATGTTCAGTGGTGCTAGGAGCTCAGTGCAGGTGTAGAACAGCTTAAAACATAAAAGAAAGGAAAAGGTCATAATGCAAAATCTCTCTCCCTTATGGTCACCCATCTAACCACATGATACCACAAAAATTGGCTGAGTGCTCTACATCTCATCTTGATGCTTTACAGATCTATCGAGAACTGGAGAGGAAAAAAGAAAGGGAGAAATCTTCAAGGCTGTGGCTGTAGATTATTGCACACATCAAGGGTTTCTCTAGCGTGAACACAGAAAGCGTCTCTGAAAGTTTTCGCTTTGCTGAAGATGAGTCTCCTCTTTTCACCAGCTGTCTATACTGTCACACTGTAATGTTTTATTGAAGTTTCAGGGGCCTTGCTTCTTCCCCACCCCCACTCCCCCACCCTTCAGATACAGTAAAGAAAATTCAAAAGCAAAAGTGTTGGGAGGGGGGGGGAACTTGATATGATTGACAGTGTTTGCAAGTGATTCACGTGACTACTTTCTTTCAATTTTTTACAAAAAAGGAAAACCTTTGTTTGTTGCTGTTAATTATTATGCCAACCCTGCTTAGCATCCTGCCATGTAGAAGACTGAAACCTCCCCCCTCCCACACAGTTCTGCCTGAAGATTGAGTTCCTTTTCTTGTCTAAGAACCAGATTCTGCCATGATGCAAAACATAGTGTAAGTTACATGGCTTTACTTCTGTCAGTGGATTATAGGGCATGCAACTTCCATTGGCCTCTAAAGCCATGTAAATAATAGATGTATTGAACCCTATGTCTACCAGGATAAATAATGAGAGAGCGTAGCAGTGTAACCTGCACCAATCTGACACACCGGAGGGCTATTTTCAGTTGTTCCATTCCTGTGCCTGGCATAGGAATAGAGGAACAAAAGTGGCTTTTGGTCACCAGAGAGTTCTCTTTATTTTAGGGGTGTGCCTGGTCCCCAAACTAAGTTAGAGCAACTTCCACTTCTAGGGATCCCTTATGGGCCACTCTTCCTATTCAACATGTCCCCTATATCCAGGCATGGGAACAGAGTTGGTGTTGAGTCCTTAAATCATTTCTACACCAGTCACTGCTCTTTGCAAAGGGAGTATTTTTAGGCAGCCACTTCCTTCTCCTCTAAGGCCTCTTTACTCTGCCAGAAGAGCAAAACAGAATCTTAGTGTGACTGACGTTCAGGTCACACAGAGTAGCTTACAGTAAGTTGTATCAGGAAAAGCCACTAACAAGATCATGTAACACAAAGTAAACCTTAAGCTGTTTCTCTCACATTCTCCTGATAATTTCCTTGATTAAACATCCCCATTCTGCCTTCTCAGCATGGCAATGATACTCACTTTGAACACTCCATGACTGCTATTTTGGTGAAGTTTACACTCCTTTCTACCCCTTACATAGTTTTCTGATTAATTTTCACCTTTTATGTGATTTATATTATCATTTATATCACTCCTAAATTGACCCCAATAGCAAGCCATTCTACTCACCACTCAATACCACCTTGTCCAGGTGGTTCTGAGGACAAGCTCTGCTAAGTCAATGCCCTTTCCCACAGGGGAACTCCATCACTCTCTGTCTCTTGCTCATTCTGTGGTCTTCCTCTCACACCAGGACCTGCAGCTTCTTCTTTTTGATTTGGCTCTCTGTCAAGGTCACTAAGTGGTTTCCACTTCTGGAGTGAAATACTTCACTCCAAGTAGCATCAACAGTCATCATGCCCACTACCCTGATCCTGTCATTCCTGCAGTGACACAGACAGTCTCCTAATTCACTTCCCCAAGAAGTACCACTCTGCAATGATTGGCAGGGAAACTCATACCCACCCTCTTCTCTGGGCTCTAGTCTAGAACTCTTTACTAAGCACTCCGGTCTTCAGCTTCTCTAATCTTACTACTCTCATCTCTAGACTACTTCCCTACCTTGCTTCCATTCTTCCTTGTCAGATACCAGTCTTCTAGGCTGAGATATTCCTAGCCTTTCTTCCATCAGGAAGAATGACTGGTATTCCTCATCCTGCAACTTCTCTATTGCAAGTCTCTTAGGCTATGTCTACATTAACAAATTAGTTCGATAGCTTCCTTAATTCGAACTAATAAGTTTGAATAGGGCTTCAGAAGTAAGGCTTTAATTCGAACTAACTAGTTCGAATTAACCAATGTGGTCATGTTAATTCGAACTAATTTCTTAGTTCGAACTAACTGGCCATTGAAATGAATGGGGATCGCTAATTCGAACTAAGCAAGTGCCATGAATGGCACTTGTGTAGTTCAAACTAACTTTTTCTAGTTCAAATTAAGCTAATTTGAACTAACTAAAATTAGTTCAAATTAGTTAGTTCGAACTAACTAATTCGAACTAATTTTAGCAAGTGTAGACATAGCCTTAGATTTATGTAAGCACTGCCTGTTCCCTCACACATGATCTTGCTTCTAATTAGCAGCCTCCTCCTAACCTAAATCTCTTTCATTTTCTGCTTAATTTTTTGTTTGATTGTGCCTGCCTTGTCTAATTAAACTCTCTCAGGGTCACTGTGGTGAGCTCACCCCATCACAGTCCCAAATGGGGATTTTGCACAAAAAGCCAGATTAACTGCTAACATAACTCAATTGACTTCATTGCAGCTATGACAGGGAAAAATTTAGGCCTACATTTGTTTGGAAGATAATATAATCCAAATCCAGTACATGGATGTTAATGAGATTACTCACATGATTAAACAATATGCTGGATTTGGGCCTATAAGAATTAGAAATCATTTCTTGCTCTTAAAAACAAAACAACTTAACTTTCCTTCTCCACACCTCTCTACCACCACAGGAACTCAGATAGTTGAACTATTGTCCCTCCTTTTTCTTCTTTATTCAGCTATGATCACATTGATATCAGTTCCTATGTCAGAATTAAGTTGTCTAGCAAATTGTTTTAGACTGCAAAGAAATTGGGACCTTCTAATGAAATCAAGTGCTTCCTTAACTTCAAGACATCATTTTAAGCAAATAACAGAGAAAAATGTCAACATAAATACACTGCTGCAGTAAGCAGTGGGTAGAAAACTTGCATTTGGTCAGACTGACAACTTAGTTTATGGTGAGTCCACCTCTTTCTTAAAGTAATTTTCATTCAGTTTACAGTAGATTGGTCTACTGTGAGGTCAGTTGTAACAAATCCATTTCAGTATGACTGCATTTTAGTCACAGTCATATTTCTTCTGGATATTTTATGAGAATCATCTGTTCATATGGTGGGAACATCAATTTCTCTCCCTCCTCCTAGCTCTCTTTTATTCAGTATACTTTTGAATTCTGCATTAAACCCGTCAAGCTGTGGTTCTAAAATGGTCTCTGGTAAGGAGTCAGCAGTAGTAAGGAGTAAAATATCCCACACATCTCATGTAAAGAGATAATGACCTGTATTACTCTCACAGCTATCAAAAACATCATAAATTATGAGAACTGTAGAAGCAATTGAGTTAGAAGAGTCCTTTTTCAGATGTGGAAGACAACAGCCACACTTTTAGGTGATAATCTATATATTCTAAATACTTGTATCTTTGGAATGCTGAGATTCTTTGCCGCAAATCTAGTCTTAACTATAAACACAAAAGATTGCTTCAAGGAACCTCTATGGTCATGGGTCTCACTGATTTTCTATTCTGGCAGCAAGAAATGTGTAAGAAGCAACTATGCACCCTGTTCCAATAAGCCAAGATGGGGCAATCCTGCAGTAGCTGAATCAGTCACTTGGTGGCCGGATATATAAAGATTTATATTACTTTTGAAACACAGTGGGCCAGATCTGCCTCCCATTTCTGTCTCCCTTACAATGTTCTAGTTTAAACAGCCAACTGGAAATTCCCCTTTCATAGAATTCCTAAAGAGATAAAGTCAGTCAATTAGTTATATGCCAGTTGCTCCTGCCTTTCCTCTTTTAATTTAAGTGTAGGGGGTCTTCTGAGAAGGTAGGTATGGAAGAAGCCTTATGGACAGTGCTCCAGTGGTTTAGGGACAGCAGAACAAACCCAGGAGATAGATCCAGCCTATATAGGTTCTTGTTTTCACTGAAGAGCAAATCAGCTCCCACCTGCTCCAGGAACAAGAGAGCATTATAGTGTCATATCTCTACCTCTTTACAAAACACAGCTCAACTGTCACTGTGCATCTGGCATGGTAACTTTTACTATGTTTATCTTCAGGTGCCTTTCATTAATTGGAAGCATAAGACAGCCATCAAAGAAAGATGCCAATGTTTACTGAGAGCCTTTTATTTCATAGACAGGTTCCAATTTTAATTTAACAAGTTCAGCTTTCACTTCATTTATAATAGCACGCCAATGGACCAAGAACATTGGGGTGCCCATAAAATGAAGTGATGTGGCAAATCTAAAAGAGGGCTAAACAAACTTAGAGTGATATATGACTCATCAGTTCAGCCCAGTCTCTGGTGTATAGTAATATATCTTACCCGGTTCCGGGGTTTCGTGTCACAGAAGAAGATTCAGTAAGTCTGAGGTCATATCACTCACTCAAAGCAACAGCGCAGTAAGTGAAATTTTCATTAGAAGTGGATGCAGACTTGGATGATATGAGGATAAAATGAGAAGGTCAGCAAGGCTGGGAGAGTAGAAAAGGATCAACTGATAAGGATAACTTATCTGTAAGGCAAGGGTTCAGCCTATAAATATGACAAGGATAGCTGGCTGGGGAAAAGAGAGTAAAAAGTCAGTAATCAACACAGTTATTGAGAAAATGGTCTTCTTTAAGATGGTAAATTGGAGCTAGGGGAGAGATTTTTAAGCAAAAGTCATATAATAATAATCTGTACATCTTTCATGAACATGAAGCAGTTTACAAATATTAGGATTCATAATACCATTGTCAAGTGGGCAAAGAATTGAATTATCCCTATTTACAAGCAGGTAGACTAAAGTGCAAGAGTGATAAATGACCTTACCAACTCTGTCAGTGACAGAGTAAGGAATAGAACCCAGGAGTCCTGACTCCAAGTACCTTACACTGCTCTCCTTATCAGTCTAGCTATTACAGTGACAGGCACATTGTAAAAGTGATGGATTGATGGACAGCAGGAGAAACTGGAGTTCAGTGGTTCAGGTTGGTATGAGAGCTGTTCTTTGTTTTATTTCAGCCTTCCTGACCCACCCATATTCAAAATATGGCTTCTCTTTTGACTGCCTTCGATCAGTATTTACGATTTCACAAGTAATGGACTACTAATATGACACATTTTAAATTGTGTCATTCAGAGGTAACAGAGTAAAGTGTTGCTCCTGGCTCCCATTAGTTCCTTCCTAACAGAAACCACAGTGTTAGCAACTCCACATTGTCCTTCCTGTAGACATCTTATCAAAAATGTAGTTAATTAAGGGCCTGACCTGGGACTCCTTACAAAAACAAAACTCTCATTCAGAGCTGTAGGAACAGGCCTTTACTGTTCAATAAGCACACATCTGAAGAAAATCCTTTCAGCCTTATAAAAAAACCCTGCTTTTTAAAAATCTTAATAGGGACAGTTACTACCTGCTTACCTTGTGTTGTTGTTTATAGCTGTGCAAAGGGAGTGCAATTTAGTATAAACTTCTACCGCTCTGATCTGGTAACACTAGCACCTTTGCACAACTGTAAATGATTTTTGTAATGAAGTGGAGAACTGGGACCATTAGTTACATTAGCAACAGACCTTAACATTGGGTTATTTTGTCTATCAGGAAAGGACTACCTGGGGTTAGTGTCACTACCATTACAACAGCTTTTATTATTTAAATAATGACCCATTGGGAAGATATTGTGGACTATTTTTTTCCTACTGTTCTTTTAAACTTTATACACATCTTGTTCCTAAATGTCATATCATTTGTCAATTTAAAATGTAAATAGGAAATATATGGTCCTTGTAGATATTGCATCTAGTAAGGTTTATTATATTTAAACTTAAAGAAATGTCATGTTTGGAAAATAGATAGATAGATAGATAGATAGATAGATAGATAGATAGATAGATAGATA
>ML685837.1:5635543-5650696 GCA_007922175.1 Pelusios castaneus
ATAGATAGATAGATAGATAGATAGATAGATAGATAGATAGATAGATACTGGAAAGTTACATATAAGATAATTGCAAGTTTCAATATTGACATTTCTCCAGACTGTGTTGGATGCGTTATTGTATCTGATCTAATTATTTGTATCATAATTCCTATCACCACATTAAGAAGAGGTGGCTAAATCAAAATACTAACCTGATGTGACCTTTTCTGATGTAGTATCTGTATTATTATCTTCATTACAGGTCAACTTTTCTTAGAAGTTGGGAAGACTATATTGCAGTTGAAATAAAGAATGGATGATAGAATATCACATTTTGGAACCATATTTTCTGAAGCGATAAAAAGAAACTTATATAATTTACAGTTAATCATTCTAACTACTAACAATTAAGAGTTATTTTACTAAACAAATTAGAATTTTTTACTCTTCAACAGTTTTTCTACATGCAGTATGCTGTTTCTATAAGCAACAGCTGTAACTCCTGAATTGCACCATTCTTCATGATCTGAATGGCTGTTGTTCATTAACATCTATTGTTGCCTCCTACGTTATCTTGTCCTATGTTCATTTCCAGGATGTTCATCTCACCCAACTTTGCATTTCTCCTCAACTCATGCATTATATCTCTGTCTCTCTTCAAGACAAGAGCCTCAGGCCTGAAATTAATCATTCAGAGGCATCTTGTTTTGGCTGCACGAAGTCCTATTCATTTCAGTTGGGCCCTGAACAGGCACAACAATCAACATCAGGGCCAGGATTTTTGGTCCCTATTGGAGATGAAAGCTGACCCTCCCTGAACTAGTGGCTATTCCATATCTGCTGAATATTTGAAGGACAAAATTCTCCCGCTGTGTAAAAAGTTTCTTTTAACCTATGTCTCCATGTCCCTTTTTCTTATATTCTGGTAATACGCTTCTTACTGAGAACCTAAATTTTGGTCCCATCATCACTAAACATGATGTTGTCATCTATTACAAACCTTTTTCCCCCTCTCAAATCAAACTTCAATACCATGCTCATAAAAATACCAAAATCCATCCTTTCACTGGCACAGCCAATGTTCTCAAAGTTTCTCACACTCAGGCACTTCGCTAACAATAAATTTACCAAATTCCAAAGGGGTAGCCGTGTTAGTCTATTGTAGAAAGACAACAGAGTCCTGTGGCACTTTTAAAGACTAACAGATTTATTAATAGCATGAGCTTTCGTGGGAGAAAATCCCACGTCGTCAGACGCTTTGAAGATTTACCATAAGTCGTTAAATAAAAAAGCAATAGCGGGTTTTATCGAGAACTTAGCATTTGGGAAGAATGCAAGTTTGATAGACTTGAATGTTGAAATTCTCTGTTTAGCCCCAGTCTTTAAGTACAGCAGGGACATGGAACAATGTCTTATCCAATGGTTAAAGCATAGGCATTCCCATTAGGAGTTCTGGATTCTTCTCCCACAGGCTTGCTTTCTTTCCTTGGAAAATTCACTTATTTTCTCTGTGATTCTGTTTTTCCAATGCCAAAGGTGGTTAATAGCTACCTTAAAAGGATGTTATGAGATAGGTTAATTAATTAATAATGGTAAAGTCCTTTCTGATCTTTGGATAGGATATTCTATGGAAACCTAAAGTATGATTAGTACGGCAAGCTTCTTCACCTAGTGACATCATCTATTTCTATGAGAAATCAATTCTAGGTCAAGAATGTAGTTCATTCTATATATTCATTAATTCCATGGCTGCTACACTGAAATGCCAGTATAGCTTTAGTGATGTGATCACATATCCTCTAGAAATTAAAACTGAAGCAATCAATCCATTTTTTAAATGTTAGCAAACAATTATATTAAGTTCTGTGCCAATTGATGAAAGACTTCGTATTTAAAAAATCTTGAATCATATAAAGCTGATTTTTATGTCAGGACCCATATGATAGTTAAGAGGCTAATTCATTATAGAGTCTATGCTAGGAAAGGTGGAATAAAATATGATCACATTTCCTGAAGACAAACTCCACTGGAAGAAACTGTGTCCATAAAAGATGTCCCACCAATGGGAAGGAGGGCAACACAAACCAAAGCATTACTAGCTAGGCCAACCAGGGGATATGCTGAGCAGAGCATTCTCTTTCAGCAGGATTTTTGATCACTAGTGAATATTAAAGCTGCCCCTTCCTGACATAATGCCACACCGCCTGCCTTCCGACATGAATGAATCCGTCTTTCAGCCCTTGTTGCTGTAATGATGAAATTTGTGCCTTTGTATAATAATGAGGGTGAATCTAGTCCAGTCCCTACACATTACCTCAATATTTCTTACTTCCATTCATTTTTTATTGTTTGCATAGATACCCTATGTGCCACTGGTAGGAAACAAATACAGCTTGCCGATATACAGGGAATGGTGCAAAGCAATCAGGTCTAAATCTACTCTTTTCCCTCTGCCTTCTTCCTTCCCTTGGAAACTACAGCTCAATTCCAACAATGAAACTGTCACATGGCCATAGGTAGGCTGCTGAGATTTTTACAAAGGCAAATTTTCATCACCCTGACATCCACCACTTAAGAGGTAAAAATCCATTCTTAACTACATTAACAGTGAACATTTATGTACCATCCAGTTATGTGAGCTAATAACACTACTATATATATTTAAACTCCATAATAAAATAATACCCTTGAAATTTATGAATCTTAATAGAAATTTAAATTGTAATAGAATCCACATATTAACATTACTCATATTTATATCAACACCAGTTTAGAAGCTTTAAGGCTCACACAGTGAACAGTTTTCAATTATCCAAGTAACAAAAATTGCCATTTTAAACACTGCTTGGTTTGTGGCTTATGTGGTTGTTTTAGTTATTTGCATTAGTATTTGTTCTAAAAGGAGTCCTCTGAAATAAAAATATCAAAACTCCATGTTTTGGAGTTATTAGGTAGAGTCAAGGACTGCAGGATCAATAAATAATATTTTTACTTAGAAAAGCTTTTTAATATTTAATAAAAGAGAAACAGCATGAAAGTCTAAGGCATAGAAAAGAAATATAAGCAGATTTTAGGTTTCAATTCTATGCAACACCTTCTACTAAAGTGTTCTAAAGGGGTAGCTCTGTTAGTCTAGTTCAGCAAAACAAACAAGGAGTCCTGTGGTACTTGTAAAAACTAACAAATCTTTGCGATAAATAAATTTGTTAGTCTTTAAAAGTGCCACAGGACTCCTTGTTACTTCTCCTAAAAAACACTTGCACATTAACACCCAGTCATTCTGAAGTTATGTACAAAAATCTTAGTTTCAATTAAGCTTAAATGCACATATATAAATAAGTTCTAATTATTCCAATTCTTCTAGTTATGATCTGCAATTATAAGATAAATCTACCCTTTGAGATTCACTAAACCTTGGAATTTTTGAACTGCAACTTCAATAATCTGCATTTAAGCAGTCCGGTACAGCCACTGGCATCATTTCTCCATTCCTGCCCTGTTCCTCAGGCTCACTTAGCAAGCAAAACTCTTTGATGGAAACTCTTTGGTGTTATGGTGACTAGAAAGGGTCATTTCTGGCCCTCTTTCCTATCTCCTTCAATATTTGAGAGAAAAGCATTTGTATTCTGGGCTAGATCTGTAGGTTTACACTGGAAAGAACACAAGAGTGAAAATGGGAGCATATTGCCACTGCTCCTGCTGCTGCTATTCTTTCCATATGACACATGGCTGAATTTTAAAATGTGATATCTTTCCTCAGACAGCTTTAGAATAGAAGTGCATGTGTGGCTAGGCACACAACTCTGCTTCTGGTATAACAGAAAGACAGTCAAATGGATGCTAGGGCCCTTGTGCAGACACCTGGAAGGAAGTTATTCAGAACCTTCTCCATGCCTTTATGTGCCCCACGTAAACACATGGACAATTGCAATCTTTGGGCTGAGGGAACTGTAGGAAGTGACTATTTCTTCTGTGTACTTCCTGGGGCCACATGTTCCTCCTCCACATCAGCCATGGAATGGGTTGGGTAGACTGGAGGGAGAAGCAATGTAAGGGTGTAGCTTGAACAATAACTCTGTACTCTTGGAAACAAAGAAATTGTGCCTTCCTTCCCCAGATTTTCTTGAGGTGTTGTGGCTGCACATCACTAGCTTACCTGGATTTGTTATAAGCTTATATTTCATAAGCAGATTGAAGTTTTCATCACAGATTTTAAAAGAACCAAAAGCAAAGCCTCAGTTGACCTGTTTCAAGGTAAAACTGGAATAATCTACCAGGAACCAGCACAGGTTTTGTTCCCTGCTTTGTGGGGCTGGAAGGCAGATTATGCTGCTTTATCTATTATGAAAGTCTATAGAAGTCCATCAGCCCTCTCAGCCACAATGCTTTAAGCATTTTCTACCTCTACCTTCAAGTGTAGGGGAGGAAGATAATGTGGATGGACTGGGTGAAAATTCAGTGTCCTTTGCACAGAACAGTCCTAAATCTGTGAATCTTTGCCATAGTGTAGTGGGTGCCATGTAAGTTATACATCATGCTCATGATTACACAGCTGTAGGTACAGCACATATTTGGAGGACACTCTCTGAAGAATAGAAACTTATAAAATTAGTGGTTCTCCTTGACAGAATGACCTTGTTAAATGTCCTCCATGCCACCCTCCATAGTTGATCAACCATTTCCATTTATCATTATAATTAGGCAGCATCTTGCCAGTTCAATCAGACTCAATTACTTTAGGCCTCATTAGTGACTGACATTCTGTAACTAGTGCATCGTTGAATGAGCAAGGTCAGCTAGTACAGTACACAGCCAGTAAGCATGTTTATGGACCATGACAATATACAGTGCCTTGGATTTTGGGCAGCTTTGTTAGAGATTTGAAACATTTCAACTTTTTTGTTCGTTTTCAACTGAAAAGAAAATGCATCCGGATCTTAAACCTAACAATAACATCGCTTTACTTGCATGACTGCAGCTCCTACATATCAGCTATACAGTTAAACTGTAGGGATAAGAAGAACACTTTCAAAGGGTCATGGAATTGTTTCCACTTGTTTGCAGGTTTCTGTTTTTAAGTTCAAGATTCTAGAGAATAATTGAATTTGACCTTTTCTAAAAGTTTCTGTAATATCAAAACTGCCTAAAATGGCAGGGACTGTGCTGTAGAGTTCTATAATCAATACTGGACTTTGAGGAACTCCATTGCTACAAATACTATACCGAAGTATCTGTGACAAAGAATTTTTATACTGTCAAAATTGTGGTTGAGTAGAAAGCATAACTGACTGTATTAAGCACCTGTGGTTGTCTAATTCCTGAAGCACTAGATAATATTTGAGGTTCATTCCAGAAGGAATTTGTTATAAAGTGAAACCAGCTTGTCTTCCAGTGAAATATTTTTTCCCCAGAAAACATCTTTGCTACGGCTATATCTACACTTTGGGCCACAGTAGCCCTGTCTCTGATAAAAAGGGTCACAATTTTGCAGACAGCCATACACAGAAATTGATATTACTGCTGCCATGAACATTGAGGCATCCAGTGTAACTTGTGGTAAGCTTTAGCTGGCTGCTATATATCCCAGTGCTGATTTCAGGTAGGCACTAAGGCTGCGTCTACACTGGTAAATTAAGTCGACTTAAGCTTGCTTAAGTCGACTTAATTTACCTTGCGTCTACATTACCGTTTCCTTAAGTCGACTTTATAACACCTCCTATAAAGTTGACTTTGAAGATTTGAAGCCCCTGGGCCTCCCCAAAGAGCTGGAGTGCAGGCAATTCCTGGCACGGCTGTGCTCCAGCTCCTGGGAAGCCTTCAGAGGCTTCTCAGGAGCTGGAGCATGGTCCCGGCCAAGGGAGCTGTAGGATCCCTCTTAGCCGGACCGAGCGGTCGCGGCCAGGAGGGAATGCGGGAGACTCGCACTCCAGCTGCCAAGCAGTCGGCAGCTGGAGCACGGGTCTCCCACTCTCCCTCCTGGTCGGAACCGCAGGGTCCCGGCTATGAGGGAGTGTGTGGCTCTCTTCTCCCTGAGACCCACGCTCCAGCTGTTTGGCAGACAGCAGCTGGAGTGCGGGTCACGGTTGAGAAGGAAGCACGGGGCTTCCTTCTTGCCAGGACCACTCAGGTCCCGGGGAGAAGGAAGCCCCACGGTCCCTCCTTCTTGCCCGGACCACTCAGGTCCCAGCAAGAAGGGACCGTGGGGCTTCCTTCTCGTCGGGACCTGAGTGGTCCCGGTGAGAAGGAAGCCCCGCAGTCCCTTCTGCCCCGGACCTGAGTGGTCCCGGCGAGAAGGAAGCCCCGCAGTCCCTTCTGCCCCGGTATCTGAGTGGTCCCGGCGAGAAGGGAACCCCGCGGTCCCTTCTCCCTGGGATCCCCGCTCTTCCTCCTGGCTGGGACCACTCGGGTCCCAGGGAAGTTCTCCCCGGGACCCAAGCGGTCCAGGCTAGAAGGGTTCACTTCTGTCCGGGACCTGAGATGTCCCAAGCAGAAGGGAGCCGAGTGGTCTGGGGCAGAAGGGAGCTCCACGCTCCCTTCTCCCTCGGACCGCTCAGGGGCTTGCTTCCCCGGGGAGAGCCAGCCCAGTGCTGGGCTGGCTCTCCCTGGACTGAACTAGTCGACTTAGAGAGTCTAGTGTAGATTCTCTAAGTCGACTTAATAAAGTCAATTTATTTAAGTTGACCTAAATTCCCCAGTGTAGACATAGCCTAAGAAAGCCAGGAGATGCTGCTTTTCATTTTTTTACATAAAGAAGATCCAGTCTGAGAGTGTTCACCATGCACTACAGGTCCCTCCTCCAGTGTTGTAATAACTTCTCGCCCAATGTTTTCACATAGATGCCGAATATTATTAGTGAGAGAACAGAGTTTTGTGGAACTCTCAAGGTGAGGTTTTAAGTTTAGTTCTTAACAACCCTCTTAATTAAATCTGAAAAAGAAAAATACCTGTAGCATTTCAGGATGTTTCCATTCAGCATACAGTCTCTGCTAGATAGAGCAGAAGCATGTAAGTAACCAATGGTATTGAATATTGCAGAGAGAACCAGCAAGATGAGAATGGATCTGCTTCCCTTGTCTATGGACAGGAAGTAGTCACCGCACATAGCAACAATTGTTCTCTCTCTACCATTCCCTGGCTTGAAGTCTGACTGAGACGAGTAGAGGATTTTAGGTGGCTCTGGAATTTCTTTGTTTTGTTCTGATATCATCTTAATCAGATTACTTAGAAAATGGAGATTACATACTGGTTGGTAGTTTACTAGACCACCAGCAATGAGAGACGGGTTCTGTGATATTGGTCACACTATTAATCTTATTAGTTTGATTCACAAGGTATTCTCATCAAAAGAAGGGTTGACAATTTCAATTAGGAGGACTCTACTATGTTTTCTGTTTTCTTTTACCATCTAGGAAGGTCACAGATAAGGGTCACCTGATTGCCTTTGGTACTTCCATGACTCCTCGCATAAATGGACCGGATTCTTGAAACCAAGGCACTATATGCCTGGTCTTTCTTTTAGCTTGTTGTTGATAATGAAACAAGAATCCATCGTGGATGTGCGTTACCTGCTTTGTGAATTAAACTGATAATTCCTCATAGCAGGGCAGCTGTGTTGTAGTGGAGGAACCCTTGGTTTTCTAACTTTAAATTTACTTTATATTAATTTCATTGGCTTTTTCCCCCCACTGTCACAACCCACAATCAATTATATTCCCCATCATTTCTTACTGTACACTCCTGGATCTCTAGATTCCATAATTGCCCATTAATACTACTGATTAGTCTCTCTCCTATGCTCTGTACACTATACATACAAAACTAGATAAAATTTGATACCAGCTGTCTAAATGAGATTGTAAGTGAAATGAATTTAGTGATTTTAGCTCAATCCCCAGCCAAAAGCAGATAAAAAACATATGCAACACAGCTCAGTTGACACACTTTTTCATCTCTGCTGAGGAAATGCACTGGAACAGATCCAGAGCTAAGACTAAATTGTTTCACACCCTTGAGATGTTGGCTATTCCTGTCAGAACTGATGTTGCTGGCAGATGGTAAAGCAGCATGGGGAAAATTCTTGTGGAATTGTCTGAACCATACCTGCAATGGGTGAAAAAACAAGCAGGGGTGTGATGGAGAGAGGAAAGTAGAAAAAGAAAGATGAAGACAGAAATAGTAAAAAAGAAAAAGTCTGTTGGTGTTTGTTTTAGTCCTCTGTTACTGGAGAGATCTACAGTTGTTCAATGAAACAATGCAACTATATATTTCTAGAGATATTTATTATATTTGTCTTCTACCAATATGATTATACCTCATTTGCACATAGAGAAATTCATAAGTATTTCTGACATATCACAGAGATTAAAGTGCACAGTTGTGCACTTATGAACTATTCAGATAGAAAGTCTTAAGAATCTGCAATAATAGTCTAAAAGTATGTGTGCTTTTTCTTGATGTAGTAGTAAAACAACTGACACAAAACTTGTGCTATACTCCTGAGGTTAAAATTAATATTCAGATTTTGTGTGAAGTCTTTTGTTTCTGAACTTCTCATTGTTGGTGACCTGATCTATAGTGGGTGCCCCTGGCTGCATCGGGTATCTGTCACTGGGTTTCTAACTGCAGCTTGGAGACTAATATTCCAAGTTTCTTTATTATCTTTAACACAAATGCCACGTTTCACATTCAGACAAGGATTCAGCAACCCAGGAGTTAGCTTTAAAAGCATCAAGGGCAAAATGATTCCTAAATGTTTTCTTGTCTGCCAAATTTCTCCTGGTAGGGTGCAAGAAAAGCTATCAGACCGTTTCATTTCCCCATCGTGACAATAATTTTGGGTCAAATTTTGAATTTCTTTATTCATTTTATCTTCAGTTTGTACTTAGAAAAATCTCACATTGAAATCAAAGTATCAGTGAGGCGACAATCTTGAGAAAGGACTGCAAAATATTTTACAAGTAGCTTCCTTTAATGTCCTGCTGATGATTAATAGGATTGTGGGGAGACATATTCAGCCCACTTCCCTGAAAATGATTTTTGTGGACTGAAAATAAGTGGGCTGACTTTCTTCACCTTCTTCTTGAAGACTGCCCAAAGAAGGGGGAGAGGGCTAACCAGCTTCCGTAGAATCATAGAAGTTTAAGGACAGAAGGAACCTCAGCAGGTCATCTAGTCCAAACTCCTGCTTCTCTTCTATAGACTAAATAAGCCCATTTCTCTCAGCTTCTTCTTATAAATCATGTGACTCAATCACCTAATCATTTTCATTGCCTTCTGCTGAACTCTCCAATTTCTCCTCATCCTTCCTGTAATGGGGGCCCAAAACTGGACACAATAATCCAGATGTAGCCTCACCAGTGGTGAATAGGAGGAAATAATCACTTCCCTCGATCCACTGGGGACACTGAGAGAGGACATATTTGTGGGTGGTGGGAAAAGGGAGAGGCGAAGAAAGGGAAAGGGGGAATGATGTGATAAGAGAAAAGTGAGGAATTACAAAGATTAACAGTTTCTCCAGGTGCACTCAGCCAACTCCCATTAACAGGAGTGGGAGTTTTGCATATTCAGATGATAGAATCATAGACTGCGTCTACACTTGTAAATTAAGTCAACTTAAGCTTGCTTAAGTCGACTTAATTTACCCTGTGACTACACTACAGTTTCCTTAAGTCGATTTAAGCAACTTGCTTAAGTCGACTTAAGGAAAATAAAGTCGACTTAATGAAAATTAAGTGGACTATATTAAACCTTGTTTTTAAGGCTTAAATCGACTTAATTTACAAGTGTAGACACACCCATAGAGATTAACAATAACGCCACAAAAGTGAAGCTCAAACCTTTCCCCCATTTCAGTCTTCCATTTCAGGACAGCTCTATCTACAAAATAGGTCCTCTTCTTCTACCCTTATACCTAAGTGGAACAAAATCTACCTGCAACATAAACACCTGTCAATGATGTGGGATTTGCTAGCCAAAGTCAGAGTGGGATTTTGAGTGTGGGATTTTTTTTTATCTTTGAAGTAAATGCTAAGTATTTTGTAGTTTTTTGCTGTTGCTGTTTTTGCATAAAATATATAACTATGCAGACACATAGGGTGAGTCTACACTTGTAAATTAAATCGACTTAAGCTTGCTTAAGTCAACTTAATTTACTCTGCATCTACACTGCACTTTCCTTAAGTCGACTTAAGCAGCTCATTTTAAGTCAACTTGCTGCTTAAGTCGACTTTAGAAAGTCGATTTAAGCCAGTGTAGATGTGGAGTAGCCCTAAAATTGACTTAGGGGGCTCCAGGGCTTCCCCACTGCCCTCCCTGCCAGGGTGCCTGGCACAGCCACAGCCTGGCGTGCCCCCCCAAGGGGCTGGGCAGAGCCCTGCCCACCCTGCGCCTATGCCCTGCCAGGGTCCCTGTCCCCCTTTGCCCCATTGTACCCAGGTACAATGGGGCAAAGGCTGAGCCCCCTGGCACTTGGCAAGGGAGGCCCCACTGCCACCATGGACCTGTCCCAGGTCCACCTACGCCCTACAAGTTGACCTAGGCATTCAGTGTGGATGCTCTAGGTCGATTTTGTAGGGTCCCCTCTAAGTCGACTTAAAATTTGAGTGTGGACATGCTAAGTCAACTTAATAAAGTCGACTTAAAGTCTACTGAGCTAAGTCGACTTAAATTAACAAGTGTAGACAGAGCCAAAAAGACATACACATAATCATTAGTTAAATTGGGAGATAATTTTGGTAGATATAGTTTCTTTCACACCTATACATCATAAAGACAGAATGATTCCAGTTATCTACTTGTAATTGGGAGAAGTCCTTCCAATTCCGAAGGGTAAATTGAATTGCAGCCATTACAAAGATATCTATACATTTTCTCATATTCTTACATGAATCAAACCAATCTTTTGTATTTATTGATTTGAAAGGTTATAAAGACACAGTCAATGTTAATTTTGTTTTTGTAATTGTTAGGGAATGCAGAAGTCTAAAACCTTGCTCCAGAATGTGTGAGTGAAAGGCTAGAGGATCATGCTGTGTGACATGACCAACATAAATCAGTGGAGCAAGAATCTAGCTTTATTTATCTTTATTGGAGGTTTCTACTCGGGTTTACGGTGCAAGAAAGAGGTAGCTCCTCTAGGTTGCTTTAGCTAAGTATAAACTTGGAACTGAGGGGCGTAATTCCAAGGTCAGATAAACATATCAGTGCTAACTTGAGAGCACAAGAGCTAATGTCAGTACAGCTATGGAAGCTGGGAATCACCTCCTCAACTCCAAGTTTATACTTAGGCCAGATATTTTCTCAAGTCTTGAATAATTTCTTTCCTCAATCTTCTTCCTTTCTAAAGCAAAAATAGCTGCTCTAGTACAACCTTTCCACAGATTCTGGAAGTAGAGAAAAGGCTGAATCTGACTTGGTGTCACAAGTCTGATCAATATGGATGACACAGGAGTTAGGTAGGCTGGCATTAGTCTTCTCCCCAGAATAATCAGCATTTCTGTATGATCGTCATTATATCTCATCTTCTCTTGATACCTGTTTCTGCTCAACTCCAGTGCCGATTGAATTCTTTAATTTTTTTTCATTGAAATGTTGAGTTTTATTTAAAATTAAATATTTTCACAAAGAAAAGTCATTTTGATGAACTTTTTTCATTTTGAAAATGAAT
Source organism: Pelusios castaneus (assembly GCA_007922175.1). NCBI lineage: Eukaryota > Metazoa > Chordata > Testudines > Pelomedusidae > Pelusios > Pelusios castaneus. Next base: position 5,647,191 of record ML685837.1, read on the forward strand.
TGTCTTAAAGAGAAGCCTGACTTTTGTTGTTGTTGGGTTTTTTTTTTTTTTGTTGTGGAGATATGCCATCTTCTCTCATTTTTTTTCTTTTATTTTTCCACTACAAAATTGGTGATAGTGGTGGGGTAGGGTGTGCTGGCATGGGAAAGAAGGGAAGAAAAGTTTAAAAAATGAGAGAAAGTAATTTTTTTACTTTTGAGTGTTACTGTTGAGAGTACGACACTTAAAAGTGAAAGTAACACTTTCACTTTTACACTTTCTCTTTAAATGAGAGGCGGGGGGAATTACTAATAGTAAATAACACATCAGGAGTACTGAACAGAACTTGTAGTCCTGGGGAAGGAGTGAGCTAATGTGGTTTTAAGCCATCTTTGTGCTCTCTCCTGGGGTATTCTAGGAGCTGGAGAGAGTCCTGACATCACTTAAGCAGCCCTTTGGGGCCCAGCTGTCTAAGCTAGGGAAGCTTCACTGAGCTGCCCTATAGGCTGCTGCACTTTTCAGAATTTCTTCAGTCATGTGTGTTGCAGCCCCACTCTGAACATACACCTCTTCTTTGTTTCTAATGGCCTCCATAAGGTGGCCCTTACGTACATATGTCAACAATGAGGGAATGCTTTATGTTGTACCAGCCTAAGAATGAAGGTTTGCATAATCCAGGGTGCCATTTTATTACACATGATACTTAATTTTATTTTCCTATTATTTCAATTAAGCTTGTCTGTATTAGCTATAGCTTGCACAGTCTCTGTGGTCATGTCTAGACTATAAAAGGTTAGGTCAACTTTGTTAAATCAACGTAATAAGGTTGACTTTAAGTCGACTTAAAAATCAACCTTATTAAGTTGACTTAACAAAGTGGCAACATTTTAAATCGACTTAGTCCACTCTGTTAAGTTGACCTAACTGCCCTTAGGTTGACCTAACAAAGTGGACTTATGCGTCCACACTGGAGTTAGGTAGACCTAAGGAAGGGTTAGGTCGACCTAAGGAGGCTTAAGTCGACTTAATGATTGGTAGTTACTAAGTTGACTTAACCTTTCATTAAGTCGACTTAAAGATTTTCTGAAGTCGACTTAATGAAAGCCTCGGGTGAACGCGGCTTAATTTAAGTTGACTTAAGCCTCCTTAAGTCGACTTAAATTGCCAGTGTAGACATAGCCTGTGTGCTTCACCAGTCTCATATTAAATAAATGTCTTACATAGTCATCTGAGTAGAAGAGCTTGCTGTTAGTGACAATTGCATTTGCAACCCAAACTAATACAAAACTACAGCATACTTGATAAGGAGAGTGGGAAAAGCACTCATTCACATAATGGTAATAGAACTGGCTGAGTAAATAAAGAGAAGAATTTTTATCCATCACTGAAATGCAGCCATCTACAAGGTAGAATGGAGCTTTTATTAGCAGCAGAATACAACAACATAGGACAGGAAGGTAGGAAAAAATATGATCATGAATACCCATGATGACAGTTTGGTGTGTAATACATTTGTCTCAAAGTATCCTTTAGTCAGAGTTAAGTATTTGATTTTACTGGTAATGTAAACAATATAGTATTAAAGTCATAGTCTGTGACAATTTCTATGTCTTAAAAGTATCATTGAAGATAAAAAGGCAAGAAAGGGTCTATTCAGTAGCTGGAGAAGGATGGAAACGTGCTCGGTTAGAAAAAAAGAGGTGATCAGCTAAGGAACACAGTTGCATGATGGTATTCTTGAGTGTCTTGAAATGACAGAATAGTCTCACATACTTCTTTTCCTCCCAGATAAAAACTTGTTTTTCCTGTGTTCTTCATAATTATACGTCTGCCTCATTTTAATAACATTTCTCAGTGAAGCACTGATAAACAAGTTTTTATTACAATTTATTTTAAAATGTGTCAATGTCCTGATTTGAGAACTCACAGGTAATTAAACTATTTGATTTACAGTCCTCTGAACTGGTTTACAACAAATGTCCTGTGTGCATGTGAAAGGTTTTAGGAATTGATTACTTTTTACCATACATCAATACACAGCATCTAGCTGTTTCATAATATTCAAGGTGGACTTAAATGAGTGGTCATGAATACCCAGAAAACAAGGATATTACCAGAATTTCAGGAAATATACAGTCTAATGGACAGATCCTGAGAGAAGCTGAATAGGTACAGTTTCCCTCTGACATCCATGGGAAAGGATGGTAATGAGGACCTCCCCAAACTGGGAAATAATTTATTTTTAAATGCTTGTGGTGTTGGCTTTAATAGTTGACAAATATATGGCACTGCATTATGCCCCTTCATAATGCTGCCACAGAGAGAGGGATCTGTGGGCACTGAGCAGCTGGTAAGATCAAACACCCTCTGTCTCTGTTTTCCCTCACTGTTAGTTCATTGGGTACCATATGTGAAGACTTGTAATAATTACCTTCAGCTAATGATTGGGAACAAGAATAGCTCAGTTCAGCCAATGACTCATTTTGTGGCTGTAGGAAATTCACTGCCTCCGTGTCTCATTTTCCATACTTTCAGGGCAGTGAGCAACAGGAAAATGTAGTGAGTTTGGAAAGACCAGAGGAATGCCAGGAGCAGAAGGGAAAGCATATAGATGAGACTATAGGTAGAGGAAAAGAGAGTGATGAAAAAGCAGGGGAATAGGTGAAAATGGACTGAGACTAAGGAAGGGGTGTGCTGGGTTGGCTATGGAGGTGGCATAACAAAGTAGGTTTGATATCAGCTGGTAAAAGGGTGAACAGAGGGAATATGGAGAATATAAATGACTGTTGGAGGAAGGAGAGGTGGAAGAATATGAAAGCTTGAGAGAAGTACAGGATATTAGGGGTGGGGAAGACAAAACCAGGAGGCTGAAACAGCAGGAAATGGGAGGAAAAGAAAGAAATCTACACACACACACACACACACACACACACACACACACACACACACACTCCAGCTCATGTTTTAGGAGAGGATCTTTTTAGCAACCAGAGTAATTAAATGCAAACTGGGAAAGATACTTGCTAAATACTGACTAGGGATTCATCTTACAAAAGCAATGGGATTTTTAAAAATAATTCATGATTTTTCAAGAACATCTCATAATTGATTCTTCTGGATATGACTCAGGTTTTCTGGGAGGAGAGGAAGTTGTTGGGTTTCTGTTGTTGATGTTTATTTTTTTTTGTTTTGTTCTGTTTACTCTTGGGTTAGGCAGCAGTGCAGGAATGTTGTGAAAGTTAAATAGTCAGATTCTTCCACCCTTACTAATGTGTAGCAGAACTTTATTCCATACAGCTACGTCTACACTAGAAAAAGTCAGTCGACTTCATTAAGTTGACTTAATAAGGTCAACTTAAAGTCGACCTTATTAAAGTCGACCTTATTAAATTCCAAAGGGGTAGCCATGTTAGTCTATTGTAGAAAGACAACAGAGTCCTGTGGCACTTTTAAAGACTAACAGATTTATTTATCGCATGAGCTTTCGTGGGAGAAAATCCCACTTCGGACGAAGTGGGATTTTCTCC
>ML685837.1:5651096-5672981 GCA_007922175.1 Pelusios castaneus
GGAGAAAATCCCACTTCGTCCGAAGTGGGATTTTCTCCCACGAAAGCTCATGCGATAAATAAATCTGTTAGTCTTTAAAAGTGCCACAGGACTCTGTTGACCTTATTAAAGTCAACTTAACAAAGTGGACTAAGTTGACTTAGCTTTAAGTCAACTTAATAAAGTCGACTTAAGGGTTTCTCCACATCTATACCATCCTTAAGTTGACTTAAGGAGTCGACTTAAGGGTTAAGTCGACCTAATGAGTGGTAGTTATAAAGTCTAGTTAAGCGTTCATTAAGTTGACTTAAGGAATTTTTTAGGTCGACCTAATGAAATCCTGGTGTGAACGTGGCTTAATTTAAGTCAATTTAAGCCTCCTTAAGTTGACTTAAATTGCCAGTGTAGAAGTAGCCTACAAGACTATTCATAAAACCTTTCCACTAGTGGCTGTTTGGAAGATACTTGGAAAATTATAATATATTTAGTAGTAATTGTTTTGTGATTACATCTATAGCATATATCACATATATGATGCAATGGCATGGTATAAAGGGGTTTTATGGCATTGATTTGGGATGAACAGCATAATTCATTCATGACTCTACCATTTCAGAGAGACCGAAGGGACCATTATAATGTTGTACTCTGAATTCCTACATAACACCATGATCATTAGTTGTGAGTAATCATTATTATTTATTTTATTATCACAATCATAGATTGTAAACTCTTTGAGGCAAGGACCATGTTTTTGTTCTGAGTTTGTTCGGCACCTGGTCCATGACGGTGAATGGTACAGCTCTGCACAGGTTCAGGTTGGGGCTGTGATAACGTGCCATGTCATAATATCTGTCAGCCTGGGCTCTGCGACTCACTGTAACTCTGTGTAGAGGTAACCTAGGAGCCCCAGTCATGAACCACGCTCTGGTGCTGAACAAACACAGAACAAAAAGAGATTCCCTGCCTCAAAGAGCTTACAATCTATGTACAGTAGCCTCTTCCCTCGCCCAGTTATTCAGCTAGCAGGGAGGACACACATTTTATTCAGATAATTAGGAGTCTAGATAAATGAGAGGGCAGGAGTCATTCAGCAGTCCTCTCAGCTGAGGACTCGTCTTTCTCCTCAGAGTTCTAGACAGGGTTCTCTGCTTTGCTCCACTCACTCCTTCCCATAATTGTGGGGCTGCAGAGGGCCCCCTGTGTTGCCCGTGAAACCCAGTCCTTACAGGTACAAGGTGCAGGAAAGGTTGCAGCTCAGGTGGGGCATAGCAGAATCCTGGCAAGACCTATGCTCTACCCCATCAGGACTGCAGGCTCCCCACCACGCTTTGTGTCTGAGTGGATCAGGTATCATTGGCCCTGCAACAGCACAGGCAGCCCTCTGCAGCTGGCTGGACTACCGCAAGGCCAGTGCCTCCTCCTCCTCTTCACAATCCTAGGCAGGGAATCCCTGCTCTATTATGCTAATCTCTGCATTATCCAAATTCCTTCCATGTCTTCCAGCATAAGATATAAGCTGGGAGACAAGAAAGAGGTTCAGATAAAAGGATTTCAGACAAACAGGAGTACACCATATATACATGGACACAGAAAGACAAGGTAGTACAACATCTATCAACATAATAAACTGTGATATCAGCACACCAGCTGTCTACCATTGTCAAGTCCCATGTAGGCATCATGGCAAAGGCGAGGTATAAGTAATGCTTCCTAACTACCAGGGTAGTTAAGGACTGGAACAAGTTGTCTAGGAAAGTTGTGGAATCTCTGTCATTGCAGGATTTTTAAGAACAATTTAGACAAATTCCTGTTAGGAATAGACTAGTTATTATTTAGTCCTGCCTTAGGTGTAGGGGACTGGACTAGATGACTAGTTATTATTTAGTCCTGCCTTAGGTGTAGGGGACTGGACTAGATGACCAACTGAGGTAACTTCCAATCCTTTATTTCCATGATAAGAGGAAGGATAATGAGGTAGGTTTTTTAATGTTTATGGGGGGCTCCCCCTATGCATGAGGGGTGGAAGAAAGCACAGAGATGCTTGTTTGAATAATTTAATAATTGCATGATGGCAATTGGATGATCAGAGGAGGGAGTCAGCATCTTGAAAGCATTTGTGATTTTATAGGTACCCATGAAGGGCCTTGAAAATGAAAACAAGTAAGTTTGTGATTGATTTGATAGAGAAGGGGAATCCAGTGAAGGAATGCAAAGAGAGGAGTAATGTGGCCAGCCCAAACTCATGCCAACCAAACATGTCTGCATCATAAAGTCACCATCATGTACTCTCTCCCTTGTCTGCTATATATGTGTGACAGACTGTACCCCTATATTCACCACTCTTACAAATCCATACTTTTGTATGGATTTCGTACCAAGTATGCCTTGTCAGGCATCATTTGAAAACTCATTATGTGTAGAACACTGTTTTCCTCATAAAATATGTGGGAAAATTGTATGTCAAGTTATATGATTCTACTGTATAACATTACTTATACATGCTCCAAGTTCAGAGAAGCAAGGACAAACCAGTTCCTCAGAAATAATAAGCAGAATGACGCCTCAGCCAAGTGTCAGCATAATCAAATAAAAGAACCAAAAAGACCTGTGGCACCTTAAAGACTAACAAATTCCTTGGAGCATAAGCTTTCATGGGCTATAATCCAGATACAATCAACCCTATTATTCTATGATTCTATGATGCAAGCTTATGATCAAATAAATTTGTTAGTCTTTAAGGTGACACAAGAGTCCATATTTGTTTTGCTGAAACAGACTAACATGGTTACTCCTTGGAACATAATCAAATAGACTGTCACCAGGTTAAGCGGCCATTCTTCAGCAGAAAGAAGGGTATGAGTGAGAAATGTACATCCTGGCAAACAGACTAGCTGTTACCTGGACCCAAGATGGAGATGATTCTCAAAGAAAGTAATGTTATAAGAGAGGAGAACAGAGGATACAAATCACGTCTCCCTCCTCTATCCATGGTATCAATAACATTTAAAAGACAAAGGAGCATTGCTAAACTGGGGTCCTGGCTGAAAGATCCAGCTAGACCAGTGGTGGACAAACTTATTAGTCAACTGAGCCAAATATCAACAAAACAGCAATTGAAATTTCTTTTGAGTGCCAAATTTTTTAAACTTAAAATATATAGGAAGGTACATTGTTATTAACTTAATAAGGGTATTCCTAACCATCTCAACATACCTTTCTCAATTCTCGACACTACATCTTCTTTCACTCCACAACGTTTCCCGTATTTGTGTAAAAGACAAAGAGAAAAAGAAAAAAAAGAAAGGAAGGCAGGGAAGAGAAAGGAAAGGAAGGCAGGGAAGAGAAAGGAGGGAAGAGAAGGGAAAGGAGGGCAGAGAGAAAAAGAGAGAAGGAAGAGAGAGAGAAAAGGAAGGAAGGAAGGAAGGAAGGAAGGAAGGAAGGAAGGAAGGAAAGAGAGAAAGAAGGAAAGAAGAAACAGGAAGAGGAAGGAAGGAAGAGGAAAGAAAAAGAAAAAAGAAGGAAGAGAAAGAAGAAAGAGGAAGGAAAGATGAGAAAGAAAAAGAAAGAAGAAAGAAGAAGAAAGAAGAAAGAAAGCAGGCAGGCAAGAAAGCAGGCAGGCAGGCAAAGAAAGAAAGAAAGCAGGCAGGCAGGCAAAGAAAGAAAGCAGGCAGGCAGGCAAAGAAAGCAGGCAAGAAAGAAAGCAGGCAAAGAAAGCAGGCAAAGAAAGAAAGCAGGCAGGCAGGCAGGCAAAGAAAGCAGGCAGGCAGGCAAAGAAAGCAAGAAAGCAGGCAGGCAAGAAGGCAAAGAAAGCAAGAAAGCAAAAAGGCAAAGAAAGCAAGCAGGCAAGAAGGCAAAGAAAGCAAGCAGGCAAGAAGGCAAAGAAAGCAAGAAAGCAAGCAGGCAAAGAAAGCAAGAAAGCAAGAAAGAAAAGTCAAGGCCCCTGGCGGGGGAGGCTCCGGGAAGCCGCCGGTGGGGCGGAGAAGATCCCAGCCCCGGAGGCTGATCCTGGCCCCGTGCTGGGAGGCCGAGGATTAGCGCGGCCCCGGCCCCGGGAAGGAGGCAGACGGCGGGTGGGACCCCGGGAGCCCGCCGCGGCCGCAGCCACCCCCCCTGCCCCAGCCGTGTGGGGCAGGCAGGCAGACCCACGCTCCTGAGCCGAGCCTGCCTGTCCCACCCTGGGGGCGGGGACGGCCAGCCCAGAGGCCGGGCACAGGCCGGGTGTGCCACGGCAGAGCCACTGCCCCGGGGGTTGGAGGGAGCGGCGGGGGCTGCCAGACTGCACGGGGGTCCCTGACTGCTGCGCGGCCGCGCACCCGCGCAGCTTACCGGGAACACTGCCCACCAGTCTCCTTCTCCCCATGTTCCCTCCACCCCTCTCCAGGTGGCAGCCAGTCTCCTCGCACCCCCCCACCCGCTCTCCTTGTCCCCCCACCCCTCTCCAGGCGGCAGCCAGTCTCCTTCTCCCCATGTTCCCTCCACCTCTCTCCAGGCGGCAGCCAGTCTCCTCGCGCCCCCCCCACCCACTCTCCTCATCCCCCCACCCCTCTCCAGGCCTCCCTCCAGCCCCCTTACCTGGCCGGAGGCTCGCAGCTGCAGGGACGGCCGGCAGAGCTGCTTCTCAGCCAGGCCGCTCCCACCCTGAGCACGCTCTGTCTGCGCATGCTCAGGGTGGGAGATTTGAATCTCCCCAGCCCGGCCGCAGCAGCAGTCTGCATTTAAAGGGAACAAGGCCCGCACCTGGAAGAGCCAAATTCAAGGGGCTAAAGAGCCGCTTGTGGCTCACGAGCCGCGGTTTGCCGACCACTGAGCTAGACTCTATAAGCATTTGGTGAGAGAAATATTTGTTTTGAATTCACTTATCTTGGCAAGTTAGGTATTAGTTTATGTTTTACCTTTTATTTCTTTGTAACCAGTTATGATTTATATGCTTCCTTATACTATAATCACTTGAAGTTTATCTTTCTATGGTTAATAAACTGGTTTAGATAAAACAATAAAACAGGTTTATGTTTGGATTAAAGTGTTTGGGAAATTAAATTTGATAATGAAATGACAGTCTTTCTATGCACAGTGGCTATGTCTACACTGAGAAATTTAGGTCGACTTTACCAAGTCGACTTTACTAAGTCAACCTTATTAAGTTGACTTAGAGAGTCCACACAGGACTCTCAAGTTGACTTAAAGCTGGCCTTACTAAGTCGACTTAGAGAGTCTACACTAGACTCTCTAAGTTGACTAGTTAGGTCCAGGGGTAGGGAGGCTCCTTTGGAGCCTCGGGTCCCCAGGGTACGGGGGCTTGTCCTGGGGAGAGCCAGCCCCAAATGGCAAGCCCTAGAGTGGTCTGGGGGAGAAGGAAGCATGGAGCTCCCTTCTGGCCTGGACCGCTTGGCTCCCTTCTGGCCGGGTCCGAGCAGTCCCAGTGGTCCTGGCCAGAACGGAGCCCCGCAGCTCCTTTCTGGATGGGCCCACACTCCAGCTGCAAGGCAGCCCCTGGAGGTTCCCCAGCAGCTGGAGCGCCGTGCCGGCAATTGCAAACTCCAGTGTGGACGTAGAATAAATTAAGTCGACTTAAGCCTGCTTAAATTGACTTAATTTACTAGTGTAGGCACACCCTGTGTGAGCTTCTACACCCCAAGTACATTCTTACAGGTGATCTGTGTGTCATTCATGTTCACCCTTACAGTGTAAACTGTGTATTTTCTAATCCAAAGAAAGGTGTTTGGGGAATTTTCATGATATACAGAACATTACTATTATAGTAGCATGTTTCCTGCAATATTATGCAGGACTCTACTATGTAATAGCCCCAGTTGTATGTCTCACACGGCTTGAATGGCTGCAGACAATCACAGGGTTCCATGTCCCACAGAGGCATGCATACAAGAACAATGGACTGGCCTAAAGCATCTTTGAGCACCTTGGCTCAAAAGAAAAGATCACACCCATTACCAGACATGGATGATCACCTGACCCCAAAGGGCATCGAGGAAACTTGTTAAAAGAAAGGCACCCTTGTCTCAGGCTCTACCCTGGATTCTTCTCCCAAGCAACATCAAGGATTGACACTACCCACAGGGAGTAGGGAGTGTGGCTGCAAAACTTGTCACAGCCAACCTGTGTGGGTAAATTGAAACAAAGGACGAAGTGGGATTTTCTCCCACGAAAGCTCATGCAATAAATTAATCTGTTAGTCTTTAGAAGTGCCACAGGACTCTGTTTGTTTGACGGACTGGAACAGTGATTTTAGCTTAGAATAATGGTTTTCTTTTATTTGATTGTGACTAACTCCTTGACTTAATAATCTTTATGGGTGTGTCTACACTAGTAAATTAAGTTGACTTAAACAGGCTTAAATTGATTTAATTTACTCTGCATCCACACTGGCATTTCCTTAAGGTGACTTAAACTGCTGCTTAAGTCGACTTAAGGAAATTTAAAGTCAACTTTATTAAACCTAGTTTAAAGTCGACTTTAAGGCTTAAGTCAACTTGTTAATTCGATTTAAGAAGTGTGGACGCCCTAAGTCGACTTGCTCCTTACTCTCCAGGAAGCCGCTAGCAGCTTGTCCTAGCTCCCTTCTCCCCGGGACCGCTCAGGTCCTGCGGAGAAGGGAGTGTGGGGCTCCTTCCTAGCCAGGACCTGAGTGGTCCTGGCCAAAGGGACCGTGCGCTCCTTCATAGCCGGGAGCGGTCCTGGACAGAAGGGTGTGTGGGGCTCCTTTCTGCCTGAGACCCACGCTCCAGCTGCCGGGCAGCCCCCAGAGGCTTCCCAGCAGCTGGAGCGCTGCCGTGCCGGCCATTGACAGTGCTCCAGCTACCAGGAAGCCTCTGGGGGCTGCCTAGCAGCAGGAGTACCACCGTGCCGGCCATTGCCAGTGCTCCAGCTGTTTGGGGAGGCCCGGGGTCTCCCTACTAGCTGGAGCGCTGTGCCAGCAATTGCCAGTGCTCCAGCTGTTTGGGAAAGCCCCGGGCCTCCCCAAAAGCTGGAGCGTGGTCCCAGCCAGAATGGAGCCACAAGGCTCTGTTCTGGCCAGGACCGCTGGGGTCCCGAGAAAAAGGGAAGCCTGCACTCCCTTCTAGCTGGGACCCCCCGCAGGGGTCCCGGGCAGAGTGGAGCTGCCCACTTCCTTTTTGCCGGGACCCGTGGGAGTCCTGGAGAGAAGGGAGCCCCATGGTCCCTTCTGGCCGGGACTGTGGGGACCACTTGGTCCGGTGAGAAGGGAGCAGGGGGTGGGCTTCCTTCTATCTGTGACCTGAGCAGTCCCAGCCCAAAGAGAGCTGAGCAGCCCGAGCCAGAAGGGAGCTCTGCAGTCCCTTCTCCCCTGGACCGCTCATTCTTCCTGGCTCTCCCGAGGACGAGCCTGGGGATCTGAGGCTCCTAAGGAGCCGAGCCTCCCCATGGACCTAACTTGTCAACTTAGAGAGTCTAGTATAGACTCTCTAAGTCGACTTAGTAAGGCCAAGTTTAAGTCGACTTAAGAGTCCTGTGTGGACTCTCTAAGTCGACTTAGTAAAGTCGACCTAAATCCCTAAGTGCAGACATAGCCTATGATTTATATTATTCTGATTTGGAACCACTTAAAATCTTATCATAATCAATAAACTTATTTGTTTGTTTTATCTGAAGCAGTGCATGTGGATTAAGTGTGTGGAGAGACCTCACTGTGAGTGACAAAGCTGGTGTATATCAATTTCTTTGATAAGTTGACAGACAAGTGTATATGAGCTTACAGGGTGCAGTGGGCAGCACTGAACATGGCAAGAAGGTGGTTTTCAGAATTGCATCTGGGTCTGGGGATGTTTGCTGCGGGTCTATTACATGAGTGGCAAGTGAGAGGGTTCCTTCACTGGCTGAAGGACTGGTTACATGCAGGAGGCTGGGCGTGAGCTGACTCAGAAGTGGGGGTTCACACAGCAAAGCAGAGTAAGTCGGGGCTCAGGAGTGGAGAATTGGGGTTACTCAGCTGCACACCAGTCCAGATTGCAATAGGGGAATGCCAGGAATGTACTGTCCAGGAGAGTGCTGTACAGATTAAGATGTACTTTTCTGGAGAAAAGTCTGGGTACATAGAAAACAGACACGTTTATCTATACATAGACACACATATAAATACACACACACAAATGAGCAGAACATAAACAACAATCAAAAACTAAAATGGAAATTGTAAAGGTGGATGTTTGTGAACGTGGCTCTCATGGATGTTAAAGAAAGCTACACACCTATGTCTGAGGACAGAATTTATCTGTAATTGTCACTTCTTCAAAGCATCTGACAAAATGGGATTTTCTCCCACAAAAGCTCATGCGATTAATAAATCTGTTAGTCTTTAAAAGTGCCACAGGACTCTGTTTGTTTTTCTTCAATAGACTAACATGGCTATCCCTTTGGAACTTGTCACTTCTTTAGTAGCTCATAAATCCATATTTTGTAGTAAATACATTTTTTCAAAATAGCAGAGTATACACTAGAAATACATTTTAAAACCACTAGTAAAACTACTGTAAAGGACAGTGTGACGCTGTCAGGATTTAAGGAACCATTTATGATATTATTGTGTATTAATATTTTATAATTGTTATAATCCATAGGAACTATGCCATGTTTGATGTCAATAGAAAGGTAATAATTTGTGGGAATGATCATATAGTTTGTGTAGGATTTGTATTCATATTAGAAGTTAGGAATGTGATTGTTATATTTTAACTTGTGTAAGGTTGGGAAAATGCCCCAGACTGAATGTCTGCCCAGCCATTGTCTCCTTAAGGGCCTATTAAGGAAGCTCCTCAGATAACAGGATAAAGAAGAAAACCTGTTGAGCCACTAGGACTTAAACATGTGACTCAACTCCAGTTTGATTGGAGAGAACTGCACACAGCATGGAGAAGGCCAGAGATGATATAAGGCAGCAAGTCCAACTCCATTTTGCTCTCAAGTCCTCAGTCTACAGCCAACACCCATCTCTGGAACTATTCCTCTGAGACTGAACAAAGGATTGAGGCCCACCCTGATGCTGGGTGTTTACCAGAGGAACAAACCTGCAAACTGCTTTTCATGAACTTTAAATCATTTGTATGTATATGATTCGCTTTGACTCTTTAACATCTCTCATATTTTGCTTCTTTTCTTCTTATATTAAACCTTTAGTTGTAGTTGCTAAAGGATTGGCTACCAGTGTGGTATTTTGGGTAAGATCCAAACCTATATTGTTCTGTGTGCTGTGGCTGGCCCTTTGGGGTCAGGAGAACCTATATCTTTAAGGGACTGTGCGGCTAAGTGGAAGCCAGAGGAGCTGAAGTGCAATAAAGGGAGCTGTTTCTATTTTGGACAGACTTCTTGGTATCTAGTGTGGGGAACCAGAGGCCTGTTTGTGACTGATAGGGAGACTGGTTTAAGTACCACCCATCAGTGTGTGGGGAGTTTGGCTCCCGGTTTTGCAGCTTGCCCTGATTTTTGCACATTCAGGAAGGTATCCCAGGAGGCCCCGGTCACAGACAGCATCCAATATTTGCATTTATTTGGGAAAGTTTTTCATAGTAGAGTTGCCACAAGTTCCCAGTTGTATACTCTTACTGCATTTCTGCCCCATTTTTAATTCAGCACCTGTACTTTCATGTCTGTACTGAATACTAAAGAGAACTCTGTACTTACAAAATTAGTTTTAGCTCCAATCAAAGAGGACTCCTTGGGATATTTTACTTAAGAGTTTTGATTTTTGCTCATTATTTGTTTATGGGGGAAAAAGGGACTTTGTACATGATAACTGGAGTTGTTCTACTCAGTTTACTTCAGTTATAAGACCTTGAAAGCAGAGAGAAATCTTGCAGAATTACTTTGAAGAGCATAATCCTAAATGTTGATAAGGGGATAAAAGAAATAGCATGTTTTATTAAAATAACCCTCTTCATGAAACCCATAGTTTCAATCATTTTCATTGTTACATCTGTCTTTTTAAAATTATTCATTTTGCACTTAATTACATTAGAGATATTTGCGCCACTGGGTACACCAAAGCTAAAAGCGCTTATTAAAAAGTACAATATATTTATAGGACTATAGCAAAGAATTTCAGTCCCAATTTATATAAGACATCAAGACTGCAGATCTAAAATTGTAATCAAAAGAGATGCAGAATGGCCTTACAGGGAAAGGGTCAAAACTGTGCTTCAGGAAAGTAAATTCTTATGAGTGTTATAAGGTTCTTTTCCGCTTTTTATGATGTTCATTCAGATTGAACTCAAGGCTCTTTTCCCTGTTAACACAAACTTTAATATTCTTACTTTAAAAAAATAATTGAAAAGGATTTTTATGTTAATGAAATGGTCCTCAAGCAATATTGATCTGGTGAGAGTTCAGGCTTGGTCTTCTCTTTTCGCTTACTTTTTTCCTCTCCTTTCCTCTGGACTGGGATATACCTCTTCAGGACACCTGTCAATCACTCTGAGTTCATCACCAGAAAAATAAAACTAAAAGTTCACACATGATGCAGGTTTAACAAAGTATACAGAAAACCTAGACTGCTAGGAAGCTATAGGAGACATAAGCTGGAAAAGGGGGTGGCCTTCATCTCACAGCATAAATAGAAATGCCTGTGTTATACATGATGTTAGACTACATAGTCTACTGGTTCCCAAAGGCTTAAAATCCAAGGGTATGTCCACACTGGAGCCTTAGGTCGACTTAAGGATGGTTAAGTTAACCTACAGACTGCTGCGTCCACACTGGGCACTTAGAAAGTTGACTTAAGCACTTTCTTAAGTCAACTTAATAACACCTCCTCTTAAAGTCGACCTAAGGCTTCCATCGACTATATTGATTGATTGATTGATTGATTGATTGATTGATAATTTCTCTGGCGGCACTTAGAGATTAAGTGCTATGGAAACCCTCATATTAACAGATATTACAGGGAATGAAAATAGGTTCAAACTCACAATAGCACCCTACTTGTGAATAATAGAAAACGCATAATCCATTGTGTATAACATTTTTAAGTGTTCAGTGGAAGTCCACTAAGTATGTGAAAATGTTGGTAGGGAGCCCCTGAGCTCCTAGAATGGGAGAAAGAACTATCTGCAACTTTCATGGGTTTTCAATGTCCAAAGTCACACCAATATAATGGTAGGCAATAGCTGCATATGCTTTCTGAAAAATATGGGGTGGGTAGGGGTCAAAAGCTCCCTCTGCCAGTTTTCAGCTTCCCAAACAGCCATTAGCAGCAGTTTCACATTTTCTCTTTCTCTTACAAATGCCAAATTGATAAACTAATTAGCAGTTACACATTGAGGCATTTCTGACAAGTACTTTAGGGTGAGAAGGGCCTCCAAACTATGGCAGACAAAATTGTTTACAATATCCTCGTAAGAGAGCATTCCAAAATGAAAAATAATTCTGAAGGGTTTTTTTTTTTTTTTATATCAGCCTACTACCACCAATAGGAGCTGGTACGGTGCCATGCACATGAAGATTTCAGGTATCTGATGAAACTGGATTTAAAGGCAGCCATTCTGTTTTTCACAACTTTCTAATTTAAATATAAACTCATGAATGGAGCAAATCAACCAATTAAGTGAGGGATAATAACAATGTTTCTATGAATTAAGACAATGAATACCATTAGGAAACATCACTATGAAAATCAATTCAGTGAGGCTATTCTTTTGGGAACCTTTATTTTGAAAAGGCCTGCAGTAGTGTATGGCTGGAAAAATAACTTCAGACACTTCAAAGATATTCTGATTGATGGGGATGTCAGTTTCCTCCATTTTACAATTCCCCAAGTGCTTTCATCAATTTTTCTTTAATTACATTGATTAAATTAGCTACACAGACATGCCTCTACTTTCCCCAACATAACAGAGTCCTGTGGCACTTTTAAAGACTAACAGATTTATGCGATAAATAAATCTGTTAGTCTTTAAAAGTGCCACAGGACTCTGTTGTCTTTCTACAATAGACTAACACGGCTACCCCTTTGGAATTTCCCGAACATACACACTCATATGCAAATACCCACACTTAGGTAAATGTAGGCATGAGCATGAGAGAAGAGCAGAGTCCCCCTCCCTAGCCGCTTCCAAATCCTTGGAAGAGCAGGGCAAAGTAAAATCTAGCAGCCCTTGAAGACTCCTCAAGATAAGTCAATGGCCCTACTTTGTTGTAGGATAGGAGTTGCATAAGAAGGGGAAATGAGCTCCGGTTGGAGTTTGGTTCTTGTAATCTACTGGGATGACAAGACAGAAATTCCTGAATTCTTGTCACTGGTCTGGCATGGACTTGATTTGTGACTTTGAAAATCTCTTTTTGTCTTTGTAATATAGATTATGTTCCTTTTCATTCCTTTTCCTGTGCTTTTTCACGTCTGTCTTGTCTTAATGAAGTGGTAATATCTCTGGAGCAGGGAAATGTGTCTTACCTCTCTTATATTCTGCATAGATTTATGGTATCATACAAGTGTTTAGTAATAATAACAGTTGCACCTCTAACTGTGGTGTTTTATTGGCATGTAAGGATGCCTGCACTACTCTCTTCAAGGTGTCCCCTAACAGGATTCTGCCAGACAACTGCTGACTGCTTTAGGCAATCAAATTTTTTATTTCTCATGTAATCATCTTTACAATTTGAGATGAAAAGCATAATATGAATCAACATATATTAACTAAAAAGGCTTACATCTTGAACAGATTTTGAGTGGTGGAAAAAGAGACCAGACTATCTTGACATGGAGAAAAACAATATTAGGGAAGTTGTTCTTTACCTATGATACTGTCTAATTTTCATACTGCCACTCATGATGGATATAGTTAATTTTTGCTGTTCTGTATTTATTTTGGATATTGTCATTTATACCATTAATCATAAACATAATTGTCATAAGAACAGAAATGCCTTTTCCCAGACATTTCATTCTAAAATATAATTATCCAGACATCCTGCTGTTAATGGCATTGAATTATAATTACTTCAAAATGAGGCCATTATTCAAAAACTTCAGGCCTATAACATGCATGTTTACAGTAGATGGGCATTATTACAGAATTTATCACTGCAGAGCACTTATTTGCTGCAGGAACATATAACTGCTCTGTTCCTTAGTACTGCTTTTCTCTTATCCCATTAAGGGAAGATAAAGTACTCAAATCTCTTTATTCATAAGATTGTGAGTAGAAACCTTCACTCAGTGACGATTGACATTTAGAATTTCAGCATATAAATTAACTAGTAAACTACCTAAATTAGGATAAAAGACCTGGCCACTCAAACTGAGCAACAAGGAAGTTGGAAATGGTGAAAGGGACAATTTTCACATTTATTGAAAGACACTAGTAAAACATATAGTGTTGCGTAAATACACTGACATTCAGGTGTCCCTGAACTTGCAGGCTGTTAGAAATGAAAACTATTGTCATTATTATAGGTAAATCAACTTCTGTACTAGATGCCTAAAGTATAGCTAACGTCACACCAATTTTTTAAAAAGGCTTCAGAGGTGATCCCAGAAATTACAGTCCAGGAAGCCTACCTTCAGTATCAGGCAAATTGGTTGAAACTATCGTAAATGATAAAATCTTCAGACACAAAGATGAATACAATTTGTTGGGGAAGTTAACATGGCTTTGGTAAAGGGAAATCATGCCTCATCAATCCACTAGAATCTACTAGTCTATGCTCAGGAACAGGGCAACTGGAACTAAGTCAGAAAAAGAACAAATTTTAAAAAACAAAGTAAAAGAAAATGAAATGTAAAGAAACACTCAAAAAGAATCTGTATGCATGTACGGAGAGACAGAGAGACAGCTAGACAGACAGAGACCGTGGTGAAAATTTTCAAATTTCAAAAATTTTCAACAAAAATTGGGACAGAGTTTTTGTTTTGTTTGCTGAAGATTTTTTAATATTTCATATTCTCTTTCTCTGTATGTCTTGAGTACAGTAACTAGGGGGAAAACAGGAAATAAATAAAATTTAAAACAAAGGAGAAGTTATTCAGTATGCAAGCCACCTCACAGTGGTACACACCCACCTGCTGTTGTGGGGCTGGCCAGGAGCTGTTCCAGCACTGGCCCTGCCCCAAGCAGCATGGCGGCCCAGTCATAATGACCCCTCCCCTTAGGACACAAAGCAGCTGTCCAGGATACTAGTATAAGAAATTCCAATAGAAAATCCAATTCCAAATAGAAAATTCCAATAGAAAATAGAAAAGTTCTTAAGGTTGTTCTTGGGAATTTGGTGCCTAACTCCATTAGGCTCCTTTGAAAATCCTTTGTTAAATCCTATTGCTGGATTAAGCCCCTAATTGGGAAATCCTGTCAGTTACTTTTTTTATTTTTGTGATGATGAAGTGTGATATATATGGAACTCCAGTGACTGTTTAGTTACTGTATTTAAGGTATAGAACATTTCATGTGGCAGAGCTGCAAAAGACTTAGTTGGAAGTTGTTGGACCTGGAGTTGAGGGAGGAGACTGAACCAATCAAGAAAGGGAACTGAATATAGCTTGCCTTCCTACTGTTCTGAATCCACTTATATCTTCTTGTTTCTAACCTGGAGCAATTGTTGTTGTAGTTAATTTTAAAAGGATGTTGTATTGCAAGGCAAATACCAAAGGCTGCGTCTACACTGGTAAATTAAGTTGATTTAAGCTTGGCTTAAGTCAACTTAATTTGCCCTGCGTCTACACTGCACTTTGCTTAAGTCGATTTAAGCAGCTTGCTTAAGTCGACTTAAGCAAAATAAAGTCGACTTAATGAAAATTAAGCCGACTTTATTAAACCACCGTTCTACTCGACCTAAGGCTTAATTTGACTTTTTAAAGTCAAATTAAGCCAGTGTAGCCCTGGGGTAGTCCTAAGTCAACTTAGGGCTACCCCAGGACTACACCAATGCCCTCCCTGCCGGGGGGGGCACAGGAGGAGCCTCGCATGCCCCCTAAAGAGCAGGGCATGTGGGCAGGGTGTGACACTGTCTGGATTTAGGGAAGCATTTATGATATTATTTTCTATGGATATCTCATAAATGCTATAATCCATAGTAACTATGTCATGTTTGGTATCAATAGAAAGGTAGTAATTTGCTGGGAATGATTATATAGTTCATGTCTAGGAATTCTATTTTGATTAGAAGTTAGGAATTTGATGTTATATCTATACTTTAACTTGTGTCATGATGGAGGAATGCCTTAGACGGGAGGGTCTGAATAACCATTGTCTCCTTAATGTTAAGGAATCTGCCAGGTGATATGGTCCCAGGGAGTAAACTGATGAGCCATTAAGGACACAATGGTGGTATTCTTTATGTCCTTAACGGCTCATCAGGATACTCCCTGGGACCATTCTACCTGGAAAATTCCTAAACATTAAGGAGACAATAGTTGTTCACACCCTCCCGTCTAAGGCATTCCTCCATCATGACACAAGTTAAAGTATGGATATAACATCAAATTCCTAACTTCTAATCGAAATAGAATTCCTAGACATAAACTATATAATCATTCCCAGCAAATTACTAACTTTCTATTGATACCAAACATGACATAGTTCCTATGGATTACAGCATTTATGAGATATCCATTAAAAATAATATCATAAATGCTTCCCTAAATCCAGACAGCATCACACACAGGGCTCTCCCCTGCCAGGGTCCCTGTCCCCCCTTTGCCCCATTGCACACAGGGGGTGCCCCTCCCCTGCCACCTTGGACCTGCCCAACGTCCCTCTAGCCCCACAAAGTTGACCTAGAGCATCCAGTGTGGACACTCTAAGTCAACTTTGTAAGTTCTCCTTTAAGTCGACTTTAATTTTAAGTGTAGATGCACTAAGTCGACTTAGTTAAGTCGACTTAAAAGTGCAAGTGTAGACCTAGCAACAGGGACCGATCAGGAGTGGACAAGATAAAAATGGATAAGATAAGCTAGGAATGTAAAGATGAGGTAAAGAATAAGGCATGCATGAGCAGTGAGTGGACAGAGCATGTTGTACAGGGATTGGTTCCTACAAAGCAACCAAACCAATCAGAAAACCTGTGATGTAAAATATAGTAAATGCAATGTTATGTGTAAATGTACATAAAGGAAAGTTTACTGTGTAATTTTGCAACAATTTTCAAGGGCAGATTTCCCTTTTCTTCCCCTCATTCCCCTCGTTGTGCTCTCTCTTTCAGATGGCATTCCCATCTGCACCCATGGGTAGTCACTACCCTCAAATCCAGTAGAATAGAATGGTTATTTCCCTACCGTTTCATGATAAAGGTGCAGATTACTGTGCCTGGACCTACAGCACACTTAGGCTATGTCTACACTTGGAAATTTAAGTCGACTTTAGCTAAGTCGACTTAGTTAAGTCGATTTAGTGTGTCTACACTTAAATTTTAAGTCAACTTTGGGGGAAACTTACAAAGTTCACCTAGAGCGTCCACACTGGACGCCTAGGTCGACTTCTAGGGGATAGAGGGACCTAGGGTAGGTCTACGGGGATGGGGGGCACCCCTTGCCCAGTGCCAGGGGGCTCAGCCTTTGCCCCATTGTACATAGGTACAATGCGGCAAAGGGGGACAGGGACCCTGGCAGGGCATAGAGACAGGGTGGGCAGGGCTCTGCGCTGCCCTGTGGGGAGGCATGTCAGGCTCCTCCTGTGCCCCACCCCAGCAGGGAGGGCATTGGTGCAGTCCTGGGGTAGCCCTAGGTCGACTTAGGGCTACCCCACATCTACACTGGCTTAATTCGACTTTAAAAAGTCAAATTAAGCCTAAAGTCGAACTAAATCTAGGTTTTATAAAGTTGACTTTATTTTCCTTAAGTCGACTTAAGCAAGTTGCTTAAGTCGACTTGAGAAAACTGTAGTGTAGACTCAGGGTAAATTAAGTCGACTTAAGCAAGCTTAAGTCGACTTAATTTACAAGTGTAGATGCAGCCCTACTTGCCAAATGGCAGGCATAGCACGAAGCACAAAAACCTTATGGGCATCTATGTTGGCTATGCATTGTCCTTCAGTCCATTGTTCTACCAGTCACGCAGCTCAGACACTGTACATGCTATTAAGAAAGTTATTAATGTGCGCTTTCTTATGTTTAGGAATACTTCAATTTCTTATGGTGATGATGTCTCTGAGGAAAAAATGATTTACTTCTATGGCTAATGTCCTTGGGGTGCTTTTATCTTGGTATCTCACACTACTTTAAATAGATAGATTTATCAATATGTCTTGCATGGATGACACATCAGTTTCTGGATCAGTTGTCTTTTAGAACTGGTATGCATCTAAAAATATTCTGAAGGAGGAAAAACCTAGCAGCAAGGGCACTTCAAATTAAACAATGTGCTGTACTATTCATATAATTGGTATAATCTTCAGGAATAAAAATACAAACGTCTCCAGCAAAGTGGACCTTCGTTTGTTTGCCAGCGCTATTCTTTTCTTTTTGACTCTCCTTAGAGAATGTTTAAGCTTATATAGGAAAACTAAGGGACTTCCTACTTATAGACACTAAGGTCAGGAGGAACCAATAAATCATCTAGTCTGACTTCCTGCACAATGCAGGCTTCAGAATCTCACCCACCACCTCCTTTAACAAACCTCTAACCTATGTCTAAGTTACTAAAGTCCTCAAATCATGATTGTAAAACTTTAAGGTACGGAGAATCCACCAGCAATAGACAATTCAGTATCATGTCTCCCAACAATGACCAATGCCAGTAGCTTTAGAAGGAATGAATAGGTAATCATCAAGTGATCCATCTAATCGCCCATTCCCTGCTTATGGCAAACAGCAATTCTTGCTCAGCTGGCTAATATCCATTGATGAACCTATCCACTTTGAACTTATCTAGTTCTTTTTTGAACCCTGTTCTAGTCTTGACCTTACAACATCCTTTGACATAGAGGTCCACATGTTAACTGCGTGTTGTATGAAGAAATACTTCCTTTTTCTCATTTTAAACTTGCTGCCTATGAATTTCATTTGATGATCCCTCGTTCTTGTGTTATAAAAAAGGTTTCTGCGAACAAAATAATAGGGAGAAAGAGCTGCTATTATATCACCAAAATTTCCACTTTGTATATTCCATAAAAATAGTGTTTGGCCTTTTTTTCGGGGGGGGGGAAGTTGTTTTGGGGGGAGGTTTTTTATTATTTTTTTACTAGTTAGGCATGCTGCATCTACTTCACGAAGCCTCAGACAAGTGGAACACTTGATAAAGTAGAAAGCAAAATAGAGTAAAAACTTCTCAGAATACCTGGATCAATGTGAGTTATATTAGAAATCTCAAGGTAAGTGTTTAAAGAAACTCTTTGCGGTTTTTAAAGTAGTATTTTTATATAATTCTTTTCTTCAAATTATAGTTTGTAAATGTGGGTTCCCAAAATTAGGTTTCCAAATACATATTTAAATATCTAAATAAAAGTGGCCTGAGTTTTCAGAGTTCATGAACACCCTTATCTTCCACTCTGAAAATTAAGCCACCTATATGAAAACCTAAATAGATAGGTAGCCCGAAGTGGGATTTTCTCTCACAAAAGCTCATGCAATAAATAAATTTGTTAATCTTTAAAAGTGCCAAGGGACTCCTTGTTTGTTTTGTCTAAATTTAGGCAGCTTAGTTTTAAAATTTTACCATTATTGCCTGCATAAATTTAATAGTGTGCCCAAATTATTGCAAAATTATAGGCAATGATTGTTTCCTTTTATTCCTATAACTAGAGAAACAGACACAGAATTCTGCCCTTCTATTACCCAATCTCATCATCAGCTCCTGACTACCAAGTAGGACAAGGGTTTAAAAAAATATTTTTATCATGAAATCATTTGTTAAATATGAAAATACTTTTGGCTCTTCAGAAGGCAAACTTGCATTAAGTTAGATATTAATTATCTGAGGCCCTTCCTTACTCTGAGGGCTACCTTACTCCATTAATACTCTCACTGAAACCCTCCTCTTTTCCATTCCATGAGGAACAGAAAGAGTTAGCATTGGGTTCCACATTATTTTCCACTAGCATAAGGTGAAGATAGTGACTGTGTTTAATCTGTCTCTCCTTGTTTGTATTTAACCAACCTATCAGGTATACAGGAAAATTGAGGCAGCTCCCTTCAGAACTGATACAGAAGAGCTACACACTCTGTATAAATTGCCCCACACATCTGTTTGAATACCCTAGGATTCCTCTTTATTCCTGTGGCAGCCTGAGAACAGCTGTTTGGGCGATCTGTGAGAATCGATACCACTATAACAACAGATAAGGCAGGAATCGAGAGGAAAGAGGATTTAGAAGCAGCACCTGTATGTCAGTAGCTCTGTCTCAGGTCTTCAAAGGATACCATTCCCTCATTAGGCCACAGAGAGCATGTCACTCACACCTCAGGCCTGTTGATGGCATTCCTTTGTCCCCCTAGTCTGACTAATTTACAAAAGGATTCCCTTCATTATTTTCCATATCTTTCTGTTAATATTTTCTTAAGCTGTAGTTCTACCTATATTGTGATTCTTGACTTCATATCTAATTCTTACATACTGTCTCTTCTTCTCTGGAATAATTGTTAGTGTAACTCAGATGATTTTTTTTTTTTAGTTGTGTCAGTTTTACTCAGCCCTTAGTCATGCAAATTCCCTTCGACTTCACAACTGCTTCTTGTATTTTGCTTGTTCAGTACACAGAGGTTTTCTGTTCCCATAGATGAGAGTGTCCTTTCATAATATTTTTTAGGAGGCATTTCAGCAATGACCGAAGAGTAGGCAGGCTCAGTAGCACTTCTGCGTTCAAGCTACATGAACAAATGAGTAGAGCTGCAGCTCCTCATATTAAATGTCTACATCTCTAATGAAATATATGACAAAAATAAGAGCTCTTTGTTCTGTTTTGTATTTCTGGGCACACAACTTTCCTTACTTATGAGTACTCTACACGACACAATGGCTAAAATGTATTGACCAAACAGTAGTTTTGCATTACTGAGTTCGTTTATCTTCTCTCTCGATATGTTACGTCCCTTTTGTACTCCATATGTGCTCAGGGACCAGATCCTTAGCTGGTATAAGTTACCTTAGCTCCATTGACTCCTAATGGAATTCTGTCAATATACATCAATTGATGATCTGGCCAAAGTTTTGATTTCTGGTGGATAACCAGGCTTCCAGATAGCCAAACATAAATGTCCTATAAGTTAATTGGGAGAGCCACATTCTGCCATTTATCATTATAGGTCTTTTAGACAGTATAAATCTAGTCATTTACAATATAAATATCAAAATAATTGCCTTTTTATTTGTATGTATCTCATCTGTTGATATTAAAATTTTTCAAAAGGATATAGTGTTATCTATATACAGAGAACTTCCCAATGTTCTGATTGTCAGCTATGTCTAACAGCAATGACACGGACCCACTCAAAAAGTATCTAGACCTAAAAGAAATAAGATTCTACCACGGTTTCTAAAGAAGTCAAAATGTGAACAAATTCCATATTAAGATACATGGGGCAGAATGACAGGTAATATGTCCTATT
The DNA here is from genome assembly GCA_007922175.1 of Pelusios castaneus. Taxonomy (NCBI): domain Eukaryota; kingdom Metazoa; phylum Chordata; order Testudines; family Pelomedusidae; genus Pelusios; species Pelusios castaneus. Next base: position 5,671,575 of record ML685837.1, read on the forward strand.
CCCTTTATTTGGGGGATTATGAGTTATAAGTTTTGAAGTGTTGGGAATGAATTTCACAAACTTATTTTAATTGGGTGATAAAATGCATTAATTTTAGAATATATTGAAGTAATACTATACAAACACATATGCACATATGCAAAAGCAGCTTTGGAAGCAATTCCAGACTTCCTAGAAGGAAAGGGGGAAGGGCAGAGATCCGTCAACATTAACATGAATATGGAGCTGGGATATTAAAATTCATGAGGACCTGTCAACTAAACTAATGCAAACTCTATTTGCCAGAAATACGTTATGACATTGCAAACTGGCAAAAGATGAAAACAGCTTAAGAAATCTCTTTCTGATGCTATTTCATCGCTCTGATTGTCAAACAAGCTGTCTTTCACCAATCTGGAGCTACATACAAATGCCATGATTCCATACTAGGCATTCTCCCAAGCACAGGGGACATCCCTTTCCCAGTCATTAAGCTACCTTCTATTTGGAATGACATTAGGCTTCCAGCCAAATGGTGTGGTTTCTTAAACATATGGGCTATGTCTACATTTGTAAAGTTAAGTCGACTCGGTAAACTCAACTTAACAAGGTCAATTTTAAGTAGACTTAAAGTTGACCTTGTTAAGTCAACGTAACAGAGTGGCTACACTTTAAGTTGACTTAAGTTGACCTTGTTAAGTCAACTTAACAGTAGACATAGCCATCCACACTGGCTTTAAATCGACTTAAGAAGTTGATTTAAGGCTTAAGTCAACCTTCAGAGGTGGTGTTATTAAGTCGACTTAAGGAAGTACTTAAATCAACTTAATGAAAGTCCAGTGTGTACGCGGCTTTGTATAGGTTGTCTTAAGCATCCTTGGCTATGTCTACACTGGCAAGTTAGTTCAAATTAAGGAAGCTTACTTCAAACTAATTTAAGCCATGGCCACACTAGGCTTTCATTAGTTCGAATTAACGGCTTTCTTAATTCGAACTAATAAATTCGAATATGCTATTCGAACTAAGGGTTAATTCGAACTAGTTAGCTCGAATTAACCAATGTGGCCATGTTAGTTTGAACTAATTACTTAGTTTGAACTAACCAGCCCATTGAACTCAATGCAATTAGCTAATTCGAATTAAGCAAGTGCCATTCATGGCACTTGCTTAGTTCGAACTAAATTTTGCTAGTTCGAATTAAGTTAATTTGAACTAACTAAAATTAGTTCAAATTAGTTAGTTCGAATTAACTAATTCAAACTAACTTTAGTAAGTGTAGACATAGCCCTTAAGTCGACCTAAGTTGCCAGTGTAGAGACACCCATGTTGTCTTCTGTTCTAGATGACATACACTAAAATTGAAGAGGTATCCCCCACATGTTCACATAAGAACATAAGAAAGGCCGTACTGGGTCAGACCAGAGGTCC
>ML685837.1:5673381-5687335 GCA_007922175.1 Pelusios castaneus
CGGTGACTTGTTAATGTTGAGTTTATCAATTAATTCCAAAACTTCCACATTCACATTCAATGCAGCACTACCTAAGAATATCAGAAGGGATATTTCATAATGTTCTTAGGGTTGTTCCAAAAGGAGAGCTATTTTTAATGCAATCCGGTAACTAACTGTTAACAGGACCCTGTCAACTAGATGCCAAGTGTAAAGACCTAATCAAGTCTGGCTGCCATTGTTGGTGGTTAAACTGGGAAATATTTGGAGTTTGTAAACTAATCAGTATAAGCCATTCACATATGTATCTGTGCACCACTAAGGTATCTCTTTAAAAGTCACCGGTTATTTTTTTTTTCCATAATCAATTCTCTTGCATGCATAATGTGATGTATTATTAAGTATAGTCAGAAATGTAGCATATCATCTTATGCATCAGAATTTATGAATAGTGTGTGTATTGGTCCAGAATACATAGAATAAAGAAAAACAATTGAAGCTTTAGGTTATACCTTTTAGTGAGTCAAGTAAAAAGTATTACCTGTCACATTTTGAGATTATTTTCTTGTTCTTTGTTACTGCGCTGAAATTGCTTTCCTAAAAATCTGAACCTGCGCTGACAATTTTTGAATAATGATATTTACTGAAAGTTATACAATGGATATTTTACTGACATTCTCTTTGAAAGAGACTTTTTCAGATATTAATAGAAATAATATTAATCTGTCCTCTTCCGAAGTGCAAAGTGAAAGAATCCTAAACTTGTCTGAGAGCAACACGAGCAGAATTACTGATAGCCAACTTTTTCCCATATGGTCAGTTGTCATGGATAAATTTAAAATGGAAGTTTTATGGCCAGTAGAAGTGGATTCTAAAGCTTTTTCTGTGTTCTAGAAAGTAGCCTTATTCTCTTATACCGTCTTCTTCTGCTAAATGAAAATGCAGATTATGTATATTGCAGGAGCATTTTTTTAAAAATGCTGGGATTCTACTAGAATGATGCTAATCAAAGGGACAATACTAACCATGGAACATGGGGTGAGTCTGAAGGAGCATTGTTGTTTGTATATCTGATATGTTTAGAAGCAGTCACATTAAATACCTCTCAGAATTCCGTGTTCCCCTTTACATAGATAACAGTTCAGATTGCAGAAATAATCTCCATTACTGAATTTGTCAGTCTCTGAGAAGGTGTCAGGTTAGAGCAAGTCTAGAAAATGAATCCACTGATCTGCAAAAGGGACAAATAGAAAAATTTAGTTGGACTAAGCAAGTGCCATTCATGGCACTTGCTCAGTTCGAATTAGCGAATTGCATTGAGTTCAATGGGCCAGTTAGCTCGAGCTAAGCAATTAGTTCGAACTAACATGGCCACACTGGTTAATTAGTTTGAGCTAACATGGCCACACTGATTAATTAGAACTAACTAGTTCGAATTAACCCTTAGTTCGAATAGCATATTCAAATTTATTAGTTCGAATTAAGGAAGCCCTTAATTTGAACTAATTAAAGCCTAGTGTAGCCATGGCTTTAGTTAGTTTGAATTAAGATTCCTTAATTCGAACTAATTTGCCAGCGTAGGCATAGACTCAGTGGCTGTGTCTACACTGGTAAACTAAGTCAACTTAAGCTTGCTTAAGTCAACTTAATTTACCCTGCATCTACACTACAGTTTCCTTAAGTCGACTTAAGCAGCTTGCTTAAATTGACTTAAAGAAAATAAAGTTGACTTAATGAAAATTAAGTCAACTTTATAAAACCTGCTTTCTAGTAGACCGAAGCCTTAAGTCAACTCTAGGGAGTGGACTTAAGACAGTGTAGCCGTGGGGTAGCCCTAAGTCGACTTAGGGCTACCCCACATCTACACTGGCTTAAGTCGACTCCCTAGAGTTGACTTAAGCCTTAGGTAGAATTCAAAGGAGGTCTTATAAGCTGCTTAAGTCGACTTAAGAAAACTATAGTGTAGACGCAGGGTAAATTAAGTCGACTTAAGCAAGCTTAAGTCAACTTAATTTACAGGTGTACACGCAGCCTATGAGAGCAATCATATTGCCCCTCGAGCTTTTTTTGTTAGACTAAAGAAGCCAAGCTCTTTAAGTCGTCTCTTATAAGTCAGGTTTTTCATTCCACAGATCATCATTGTAGCCCTTCTCTGCACCTATTCCAGTTCAAATTCAGCTTTCTGAAACATGGGACACCAAAACTGCACACAATATTCCAGAGGTGGTCTCACCAGTGCCTTGTATAATGGTACTAACACCTTCCTATCTCTACTGGAAATGCCTATTCTGATGCATCCTAGGACTGCATTAGCTTTTTTTCATGGCTACATCACATTGGCAACTCATAGTCATCCTGTGATCAACCAATACACCCAGGTCCTTCTCCTCCTCTGTCACTTGTAACTGATGCATCTTCAGCTTACATGAAACATTCTTGTTATTAGTCCCTAAATGCATGACCTTGCACTTTCCATTATTAAATTTCATCCTATTCCTAATACTCCAGTTTAGGATGTCATCCAGATCTTACTGTATGATATCCTGATCCTTCTCTGTATTGGCAATACCTCCAAACTTGGTGTCATCTGCCAACTTAATTAGTACATTCCCACTTTTAGTGCCAAAGTCAGTAATAAAAAGGTTAAATAAGATCGATCCCAAGAATGATCCCTGAGGAACTCCACTAGTAACCCCCCTCCAGTTTGACATTTCATCTTTCAATATGACTCTTTACTCTCCCCTTTAACCAGTATAACATCACAATCTTTTTATAGCACCCCAATAATTCATGTTATTATCTATTATTAAAATGATGAATCAACTTTCTTTTTCTACTTTATGAGGCATGTTACTCATTTAGAACAAAATTAACTTCTTTTTTTACAGAAAGTGATCTTATCAAAACACTTATTTTTTAAACTTTAAATAACTGGTAGCAACGATGAGGATTCTAAAAATAGAACCCACAGAGAAGGCATTATTCAAGATAAGGAAACTAGCCCTATTTCCCTTCAGTATCTATTTTTCTTTTTTTGTTTTATTTTAAATATGTAATTCCTGTTGGGAAATTGACACATTGTAAAATCTAGTGTCACATTTGGGCCATGAGAAGTTGACAGCTATGCTTAGCAATATTGCATATATTAAACATTAGTTCTAACATTGTGTCATTCAGTTAACTGTATTTTTATACTGGTGTCATGCACATATTCTTACACTAACTAAAACTCCACTGCTTTACCTTCATGAAATAACCCGTTCAGCATTTAGAAGATTTATGCACATAATTCCTACTAATGCTAATGGAAGTCCTCCTAGTTAATCCGCTGAAAAGGAATGAAAAAAAAATACTTTTAATCAGTTTTCATTTTATTACAAACAAAATAAAAATTTAATTAGATAAATTCTCCAACAACTAGCCACTACTTAGAGTTACATAATAAACACACTGTTTTCTCATATCGATAATTTTCTGTAACGTGTTTTGAGGCTGGAATTTTCCATGCTTAGTCTATATGCAAAGTGAATTATTTCCAAAAGTTTGAACAAAAATCCTTGCAAATGTTTTTTTTTTATTTCCATACACATAAATCTAATTTTTAAAATAAATTAAAAAAATAATGACAAAAGCACCAACCTCTCATTCCATTTAATTCAAGTAACATCAAAAATAGCTCAGGTCTGAAACATGAAATTTATCTTAGACATTTTCTTTATCAAGGATTTGTCTCTTTGTTTTGGAAGAAAATTGCCTTTAGTGGATCCAAGACATTACTATTTGAAAATTCTATATTAGGAGCAGTCCAGCACACAATCAATTGGTAATTGCATTTATGGCAACTTTAATTTTCCCAGTCACTCTTAATGTGTCACTAGTAACCCAAGGGATGGGTGGGATTTTAGGGAAGTAAAGAGGACAATGCAGGTTAGGATTCAGAAATCAGGTATCAGCTACATATGGATAATAGAAGTTAATAACAGAGGGAATTTGCAATAATAGGATAGAGATGCCAAGTAATTGTGAGGGTAATGAAGAAAAATGATGCAGAGTCAGAATGATCAGCAGCAGTTTAAGTTCAATATGGCAGTATCAGTAATAGAAGTCTTTTAAATTTGCAGCAATATATGTATTCATTTACTTACATGGGCTTTTTCTTCTCTCTCACACACCTCTTTATTGGCTACTAGCATGGAAGTTATTAGAATAAACTTATGAAATCCAGGTAGGACTTTTCATATTATAAATCACAAAAGAGAGAGAATAAAAATAACCAAATAAAAACTTGAGAACTGAAAACCAAACTAGAAAAGGGAATGCTGCACAACCAAAGGAAATAGAGAAATAACAAAGTATTGTAGAGCATTACATTGGCAAAGCAGTTATGCAACAAAACATATATTTTCCCATTGCAGTCAGATTTTTCAAAAGAGCTCAGTTCCCATTAGGCACCTATATGAAGTGGGCAAAAGTTTGAAATGTCTTCAGCAACCAAGAGATTACATTAAGAAAAATCAGTGGAAATTGTGCGCTATTCATAATTCTGCCCATTCCATTTTGATGTGTAAATGTAAGCTTACTTCTTGGAAATTTGGCCATAGAACTGAAAATGAAAAGTTCAAACCCATAAAGGATGGATGAATAGGTAAAAGAATCAATGGTAAATCTCAACAGTTATGGAACATTCTAATAACAAACAATATGGTTCTGATTTTGCAACATTGAAACCAATAAGAATTTTGCCATTGATTTCAGTGGCTGTAGGATTCAGCCCTATGCACAGAGATCAGTGAAACAGAAGAGAAACTCACACTAGCAGATATAATTAAGCAAAGATCCAAAGGAATATGATTAGTGAATAGCAGATATTAGAATACAGCAAGAGTTCACACACAAATATCCACTCTGTGATTCCTTCCCTAGAGAAAGGAAACACCAGATTATTATCATACAATATATATATACAAGGCAATAAAATATAAAAGGCAATAAAGGCAATAAAATATAAATATAAATAAAATAAAATATTAAAATAAAATAAAATAAATATAAAATAAAATATAAAAAGGACAGTTAACCTTCTTTGTACTATTAAACAGAAAGGACCTGATTTTCAAACAACATAGAATTATTGCTAAGCCCCAAATTCCCTATTCATTTTAGTTTCCTAAAATTCCAGTGTATGAGAAATAATGAACCCAATTAGCAAATAGAAAAAGAATGTGGTATAATGGAAATTATGGGCAATACAAAGATTACTGAAAAGGAACAATAAATGGAGGGAAATAATGAGTATCCTTCTAAACCATCCAGGGATCAACCAACAAGGTGCAGCTTACAGAAGGTCAACTAACAGCAAGAGAGTCTTTCCAATACTTACAACTGGATGAGGCACAAGTAGAAAGACAATTAAACAAATGTAATTAGTGCTTCACTCCACATCCTTCAGATGAGAATTGTCATCAACAGGTGAAACAAACTTTTTCTGTCATCAAGCAAGAAAATCTCCAGGTCAGCAGAAGAGCCAACTATAAATTTCATGCCTAGCTCAACCATCTTTTTGCAAATTATGTAAAATCAGGGCACTTCTAAAGAATGGCAGCTCAGAAATCTACATATTCAGGATTTACTGTTCTGGATCTGCCAATCTGGGGTAAAAGTAGCCTCAATCCTAAAGTTAGCAGTCTAATCACCTCCTCCACAGATGCAGAGGACAGCTTAGCAGCAGAGTCTGTGAAGTTCTGTGCAAGTGGAGATTTGATGTTGGTAGTCTGCTCTGGTCATGGTCATTCTCTGTACAGCACTGTTCTATATTAATCCCTTGTGCAGTGGGACAATGTAGGGACAAGAATGGAAGATCTAATGCTCCTTAATCCTATCATACTCTACTAATCCCTACCACAGGGATGTACAAATATCCATAGACAAGACATTGGGCTGAGGTATCCTCTTCAAAATAGATTCTTAGCCTCTCTCTATACCAGAGGGGGTCTGCTGGGTTCTATATTTGTGTCATACTGCAGTTGACAATGCAAAATTCTACTTTGTATTTAATCAAATAGCTCCTCATCAATTTCTAAACATAGTTATATCTGACTATTTTACTGGTAAAAATAAGTTTGTACTGCTTCTTACTCCAGTTAGCCTTCAGACAAAATACAAAAGAGAGAATGAGTTAGATTATTTCTAATCTTGTGCATGATTTTAGAATGTTTAACTAAGTTCCAGTTGCAGATTCTTTATTTCTGGGGATGGTGCATAAATAAGGAAGAGCCCAGTTTAATTTTCAGATCGTAGTAGAATTTTCAATGGCACTAACACTTAGGAAACCCTGAAAAGATCTCAAGTGAAATAAAGAGAGTAAACACAGACTTCCAGAGTGCCATTTTTTCAGAGCAGAACTGCACTTTAATAAAATCAAATTTAATTTCAAGGCAAGTAACTTGAGCCAGCCAGGTGCTGGAGGAATCTACAGCATTTCTTCCCTCTGTCCTCTTTGGAAAGGCAATCAATCATATATTATTACCCCATGCACAATTTGCTAAGTCTTCAAGTTCATTCTCTAGTCTCTTAACCATACTGCAGCAGTGCCTACGCACCCCTTAATTTCTGTTATGTCATCCGTCATCAGCATTTTAGAGCTTCCATGGAAACCATCAATTTCCACTATGAACAGGCATTAATGTGTGCAGAAATTTCCAGAGAAATGCTTACAGCAAGATGCATTGTATTCTTGCTGTCTGCTTTGGTGGAATCTGCCCATGCTCAGAAAATACAGGTATATAACAGAGATAGATATATTTGTCCTAGCCAAGACAAAGCAGTGTAGTAGAGTGTTTATTGGAACCTGGCATTTCCATTCTGTGGAAAATTCTGAATCTTTTTTTTTTTTTAAATGATCTACATTGGAATGAAAATTTGACATTTCCCACAGAACAGAGGAGCCGGAATTTTTTGTTTTGAAACATCAAAACTATACTCTGTTTTGATGTTTTAAATAAAATTGATGAGCTGCCCAGAACTCTAGCTGCTCACTGGGCCAGCTAGAAGCCAGAAGCCTGGAAGCTCTGGTACACCCAGCTCCAGCTACCAGGCTCCTGGATCTTCAACATCCTCATTCTGTAGATGAGCTGGCTAGACATTAGGCTGATTTCTCTTGAAAACCTGCCACCTTTCTGTCAGAGTCAACAAAATCAACACTTCCAGAGAATGTTTCAATTTCAACAAATCAGCATTTTCTGATGCAAAAATGTTCTATCAGAAAAATGATAATCATTGTTGTCAATGAAAGTCTATTAACTGTTAAATGTTCAACTCTACTTCTTTTATTTAACTGAGCTGAGGGCTAGAGACTCTACAGGCTCAAGCTTATGCTGACTACAACACTAAATGGCTTACCCATGCTCATCTTTTATATTTTCTCTTTTGATGTTTTCAGATTGGCAAGAGGAATGAACCTATTTTTCTTCAACTATCTGTGCATTAAAAGGAAGGACAGAAATGCTGAATGGTCCACCGCTCCTCAGAAGTTAGAAGACATTTTATAAAAAGATGTGCCCTTCACAGAGACCATGTAGATTAATACCTTATTCTGGGAAGACTCATCCCTGAAAAATCATTAAATTTCATTTAAAATTATATATATATGAATGATTCTTTGTGTACTTCTGTGTGCAGTGAGATTGTCTGTGGGACCCCCGGTGGGTTGAATTGTTCTTTTCAACTAAGTTGAAAATCTCCAACTTTAGAAGCTGCCTTATGCGAAGAAAAATTTACTCCGTGATTCAAGATGATTTCTGTAATATTTATAAGACTGCTAAGAAAGGATATTCCCATTTATCATTGCGACGGCAGATAAGAAGTGCTGTTTAACGACATTCTTTATGATGAATGAGCATATCCTTCTTTCATATTAAAATAAATATTAAAAACAATATTCTCAAATCCTATAAGAAATCTCACTTTGTAGTTTAATCAGAGAAGATAGAAGTCAGATTAACAGTGCTGCTAGATACCAGTCTCAGCAGTAGCTTCATGATTGCTGTAACTATCTATAGTATGTATGTGTGTGTGTTATTAAAGAGCTGAAGGGTGACTTTGCCTTACAATTATTGGTGCCAGTGAACATATGCGCCACAAAACCTCCTACTACCCTCTGGCTCTTGTCAATACATGTCCTTCTTCATAGAAATTATTATGTACCAATTGCAGACTACCCTGGAAGTAAGATGAGGATCAAGGAAGGAATCACAGGTCCCTGAGGTCCCTTCCCTGTGTTGATCTTGGAAAGGTACACCTATGGCCTTCCTATCCACAATACTTATGTAAAAATTGTATTCTAGCTATTATGATGAGCTCAGAATTTGTCTTTTGCAATAAGCCAGTCAGACCTCTCAAGTATACCTCATTCTGAAGAACATTGTTGTGTTTTGTTCCAAATCCCCCTATATTCCACACAACTGTGGTATCCCCTCATTTTTCTTGTCGATAATTATTTATGTAAGAAATAAAGATTTTGGAGGCTGAGCTTACAAAAAGAGCTTTTGTGGGAGAAAATCCCACTTCGTCAAATGCTTTCTCCCTCAAAAGCTCATGCAATAAATAAATTTGTTAAAATTTAAATTAAATTTGTAAAATACCAAGGACTCCTTGTTTGTTTTGCTGAACTAAACTAACATGGCTATCCCTTTGGAACTTACAGAAAGAGTCATTCACATTAAGAAAAAAAAATTAACCCTACCACATTTTCAGTTTCTTACATTCATAATGTTATGGATTCTGCATCTGGGCTTCTGTCCCCACATCTGGGCTTTGGCAGACCCACCTCTTACTGTAGAACCTGTTGGAGCTCAATAGTCAGAGCAGGAGAAGGAACCAAAAGAGTCTACTGGGCACTCCCAAAAATAGAAGAAAAAGTAAAGGTGAACTCTGAAGAAAATTAGACACAGAAAGAGTATGGGGTGGGGGGAGGGCAGTAAAAAATGAAACCCAAAACATTGTATACTGTAGATAAACCCAGTCCAAAGTTTTCTGCTGTACCGCTAAAACATGTCTGTAATTGACATATCTACATTCAACCATAAACCACTTGGAATATGTACACCATTTGGATATGGAGTGAAAAAAGGAGATGGAGCCCCACATCATAAGTGTTTTACCAAGTTAAAGGGAGTCTGACAGGAAGATTTTGCAGTAAGGTGATGTGGCTTCCTTCTGAGCCAAAGGGGGAGAAATATGCTCCTTACTCAAGTGGCAAGAGCTTGACCAACATTGCCCCTTCCATCAGGAATGGGTGGGTGGGACAGGAAGTACAAAAGGCAAAGCCTCTAATTCAGTTGGGAGAGAGCTGCTGGAGGAGAAGGACATCTCTTCCCAGATGCAAGGGCTCAAGTCTTACTACTGCATGCATGAGGCACTGTCAAGAGGTGGCTGCTGGCTGGAGCCTAGAGCCAAAATGACCTGGAGGAGCTGCCTGCTGGGGCTGCCTGCTGGGAGTTTACCCTGGGAAGACTGATGGCAACCCATGGTCCCAGGTACTGTAAGGAAAGGGGGTAGGAAAGAGCCTAGGGGAATCAGACAATCGTCCAGTTGCACTGTGTCCTGCAGCTGGATCAGTGACTTTCGGCTGGAGCCCTGCTGATCCAGTGGTGGAACTCTCTGCCACTTTTAGAGCCCTGGGTTGGGATTCAGTGCAGTTGGGAGGGCCTGAGTCCTCCTTCCCACTTGCAGCTACAACCTGGGGTGACAGCCTCACCATGGCTTCTAAACCTCCTGGGGATCAACCAACAAGTCACAGCTCACAAGTCAGCTAGCAGCAGGACAATCTTTCCAATACTTACAACTGGATGAGGGACAAGTAGAAAGACAATTAAAGAAATTTAATTAGTGCTTCACTCCACACCTTTCAACAAAGAAACAAACTTTTTCTGTCATCGAGCAAGAAAATCACCAGGTCAGCGGAATAGCCAACTATAAAGTTTATACTTAGCTCAATGAGCTTTCTGCAAATCATGTTAAAATCAGGGCATGTCTAAGAAATGGCAGCTCAGAAGTCTTGATATTCAGGATCTACTTACCATTAAAATGTATTTCTTGCTCTTCCTGGTAAGCTTAGAGCACCTTTGTGTTTTATCACCACATTGCTGAAGAATATGTTGTCACAGGCTACGAGCAGTTCTGGACCTGTTTGTTTGCCTCATCCTGCCTGAGGACTCTACTTATAGACTATTCACTTTTCCCGCCTCAGGGCCAAGAGAGCCAGACTGCTCTATTTCTCCCACTTTGGGCTTGGGCTGGAGACTGATCGCACACCCTATCCTGCCCAAGGGCAGGGCAATAGACTGTTACTCGTCTGTATGACTAATTCCCCTTACCAACACAGGGAATGAATGAGGTGGTGTGGCCTCCGCATTTCAGAGCTTCACAGATTACCTCCTGCAGAAGCATAGTAATTGGTATCTATCTAAAGAGTTAAATATTCACACTAACTAAATAAAGCAGATAGTTCCCATATACCTCAAACCAGATAAAGTTTACTCTAGATAATATATTTAAAGTATGTTTCTACATGGAAAGGTGGCTTTCAAAGGTGATTTCTTCAGAAGTAAAAACATTGATTTCCTAACTGCTGTCATGTTCTGAGGTGTAATTTAGACCAGTGAGCAGTTGTGTCACCACTTGTATTATAATCATGATTCATCCAAAATACTCCTGATTCTTGTGGTTTCCTATCTGGGACACATACACAGCTAGCATACCCGTTGTGTTTGGAATGCTGGGTAGCTTGCATTTAAACACTTTGGCTATGTCTACACTGGCAAATTAGTTCGAATTAAGGAGGCTTAATTCGAACTAACTAAAGCAATGGCTACACTAGGCTTTAGTTAGTTCGAATTAGGGGCTTCCATAATTTGAACTAATAAGTTCGAATAGGGTATTAGAACTAAGGGGTTAATTTTAACTAACTAGTTCAAATTAACCAGTGTGGCCATGTTAATTAGAACTAATTTCTTAGTTAGAATTAACCGGCCATTGAAATGAATGGGGATCACTAATTCGAACTAAGCAAGTGCTTGCTTAGTTTGAACTAACACTCCAGTGTGACCATGCTAGTTCAAATTAAGCTAATTTGAGCTAACTAAAATTAGTTCGAATTAGTTAGTTTGAACTAACTAATTCGAACTAATTTTAGTAAGTGTAGACATAGCCTCTGAATCTAACAGTTAGCACAGACAGATGCATAGCTTTACCAGACTAGGCTAGAGTCAGCAGGTGACTGCAAAATTTTGCAGATTCATGTGTTTTACTATATCCAGTCATCTCCTGTTTGTACCTTTAAAGAGACAAAAAATAACAGTTTTCCACATTAACTGGATTTAAGATTCACTTTAAATCAAACACAGCACTGGGTTGGCCTAAATTAAAAATAAAAGAAGTTTATTAGCAAAAAGAAAATAGGATTTTATATGAGTTTAAATATAAAAGATAAAGCTAGAAATGGCTACAAGCAAATAAAAGTAAAAACATGCATCTAAAAATGTAAAACATAAACTAGCATGATACAGGCTTTATTCAGGATGGCTTTTTCTCACCTACCGTTTTTTAGCAAGATGATGGCTGATCTCCTCCAGGAAACCAAGGTGCTGGTTCCTTTGTCTTCTTAGGTTAAAGAAAAAAAATGAAATTTTCTGCCCCTTTCTTTTATAGTACAGTGAAGCTTTGTAATCGATTCTTTGGAAGGTTACCCCTAAAAGTAATGTTAATTTAAGCTGTGAGAAAGGTGAAAGAGTTTGGTGATAAAGGAAGATCAAAGCTTCTTCCCTTCCCAACACACTGGTCTTTATTAAAATGAAAATTGTTCTGTTTCCTACAGTTTCCTCCATTTGTTAATTTGATGCTTATATGTAAATAGATGTAAATCCATCTTCCTTTATTAGGATTGACCTGTTTAATGCCTTTATCTAGGCAAGGCTGCCTGATCTTGAACATATGCTAGTAACAACAGACCAGGGGAATGCATAACTTTACATATAATGTTACTATGTATAGTTCATTATCATATGATTGATCAGCAAATTATTATTTTTTCAAATGGTATCTCATAAGGCCTATTTTGTATAAGGATTACAGTAGTGTGTAGTGAGTGAATACAAGCGTACTTAGCATCATAACTGCCACCACAAGCTCATCTAGGATATAAATCAAGCTCAGATGTTTGTGGTTTGTACCTCATCATCAATTATGAAGATTCTATAGGCTGCATATTCTATAGCATATTTCATCTGTGTAACCTCACTATCCTCAACTTTGATCTTAGTAACACCTAAAAACCCCTTTTTCCTTTCATGGGATTGCTAAATTGATTTTGAAGACATTAAAGTGACACGAGTGACTTTGCAATGTGATGTTAGTCACTCCCTAATTACTCTGTTGTCTGTGTAGGGTGACAGTGGTCAAAAATAATAAAATCATACCTTTTCCACCCCAATCAACTGGTCATCAGAGCTGACCGAGTAAATAAAACGAACAGATCTGTGGAGTAAAATTGGCTATGTCTACACTTGTGAATTTAAGTCGACTTAGTGTGTCCACACTTAAAAATAAAGTCGACTTAATGGGGAACTTAGAAAGTCGACCTAGAGCGTCACACTGGATGTTCTAGGTTGACTTTGTGGGGCTAGGGGGACCTAGAGCAGGTCCACGGGGGCAGAGGGGCACCCCTTGCCCAATGCCGGGGGGCTCAGCCTTTGCCCTATTGTACCTAGGTACAATGGGGCAAAGGGGGTCAGGGACCCTGGCAGGGCATAGGGGCAGGGTGGGAAGGGGTCTGCCCTACCAGGTGGGGGGGCATGCCAGGCTACCACTGTGCCCCCCCAGCAGGGAGGGCATTGGTGTAGCCCTGGGGTAGCCCTAAGTCGACTTAGGGCTACCCCATGGCTACACTGGCTTAAGTCAACTCTAGGGAGTCGACTTAAGCCTTAGTTCTACTAGAAAACAGGTTTAATAAAGTCAATTTAATTTTCATTGTCAACTTTATTTTCCCTAAGTTGACTTTATTTTCCCTAAGTCGACTTAAGCAAGCTGCTTAAGTCGACTTAAGGAAACTGTAGTGTAGACACAGGGTAAATTAAGTTGACTTAAGCAAGCTTAAGTTGACTTAATTTACCAGTGTAAATGCAGCCATTATGACATTTTTTACTCTGATGTTATTCATACTAAATATTTGCAGACTTTTCAAATATGTTTGTTAGTTAGCAGTCAGAATTATACAGAGAATAATAGATGAGATACCAGGAAATTACAAGTAGTTTTATTCTATTTAAGGTGCTGGCAGGTGATGTCACTAAAACAGGGTGATAGATGCCCCTTCTATTACTTGAAGCAGCTCTTGTTCCTAAACTATAACTCAAAACTGAGAATTCTAGAACTTATGTTGTTACCAATATCCCACAGAAAAGAGATGCCTTTCTGCCAGCTTATTCTTTGATGGAAGGAGCCCATGTCTCAGTAACAAAAAATGTAGAGCCAATAAGAAACATCTTTCTAAAATGAAAAATAATTGCTGTCAAACATTTAAAGCTGTTTCCTTCTTCCAGCATTTATTCAGTTCCCTCAGATCAGTGGAAAAATTTGCTTCCAATAACTAAAGAAGCCAAAAGAATGAACATGTGGAAACATTTAGAATAAATGATATACTTTAAAAAATAAACATGGAGACTTTTTTTTAAAAATCCAGAAGATGCTGTTCTTCATCGAGTGATGTCCCTATGGGTGCTCCACTTGAGGTGTCGCATCCCGCGGCGCCCAGGATCGGAGATTTTTCAGCAGTAAGGAGCGCAGGGCCGTGCATGCATGCAGCCGAAGCCGGAGCCGTTGGCGCGCTCGGATGCACGCGTGCGCGGCCGTAGCCCACCATTCCTTCTCAACCGCCGGTCTGAGACGGAGCAACTCAGCAGTTCTCTTCACTATCGTTCTT
>ML685837.1:5687435-5762521 GCA_007922175.1 Pelusios castaneus
AGATAGATAGATAGATAGATAGATAGATAGATAGATAGATAGATAGAATAGTATTAAATTCCTTCCTCTTCTTGAGACCTTTAAAAAAAAGGGGGGGGGAACTCGCAAAATGCCGAGTTCGCCGGGCTTCAAGCGTTGCGCCAACTGTAAAGATGCCATGCCTGCTTCAGATGGCCATTCCGCCTGCATTCAGTGTTTGGGAGAGTCGCACGTTCCCCTCAAGTGTAACCACTGTAAGAGCATGAGCTCTAGGGCTCGTAAAGATCGGGAACTACAGCTGAAGCTCTTTCTATTAGAAAGCTCCTTAAGACCAGCTTCTGACCCCGGACCTCCAAGGACACCTGTGGAACGCTCCCCGAGAAAGAGGACGAGGTCCCCGGTCTCCACGCCGTGAAGGGCAAAAGGGTCACCTGTATGCCCTGTTCCTCCTGCATGTGCCAAAGAGGCTTTAGGTTCCTCAGGTACCGATAAGCGGCATAAGTCTAAGACATCGACTAGCCGCGACAAGGATTCGAGGAAGCGCGGCGATAGCGCACCTCGGAAGGCACCAAGCCGTTCTAAGAGCTCAGTTCCGGGCTCCGCGGATCCGCCAATGCCCACGGCACCGACCTTGGCGCCGATAGCCCCAACAGCACCGCACCGATCCGACATGCCGATCAGACCAATGCCCACATTAACGGCACCGATATCGGCACCGCCGACTGCACAGGGATCGGCACCGGGCCCTTCAGAACCAAAAGGACCTATGGTACCGTCGGATCAACATCCAGTACCGTTATCGGATCCGCTTGGCCCTATCACGGCACCGGCTAATATCAGCTCCAATAGCCAACCTAGAAAGAGGCAGTCCAAGCAAAAACATGCAGAACCCTCTCCTAGGCACTCATCTTCTGAACACCATCAGCTGATGCAGATCTCCTCACCTAGCTGGTCTCCATTGCCAGAAGATGCCTATTTTTCTTCAGAGCACTCTTCGCTGTGCAGAGCTCTCTCTCCTCCTCCTGACTTCTTCCACCATACTAGACATCCACAACATTATGCGTCTCGATCCTGGCACCCACATCTACCGCCGTACCATGGACACTGGGACCCATATTATCCATATTACAGACACTTTCAACCACCGCTACCTTCAGCTCCTCAATCCTCTCCATTCCCCAGGAGACCATCACCAAAGTTGCTATCGCACAGGTCATCACAATCTCGGAACGATACTTTATCTTCGTATAGGGAACCTTCCCCCGACGTCCATGAGTCTTCCTCATCCCTAGATGATGTAGTGGTGCCTTCTACGAGTTCCTCAGTGGATGATACCAGAGCATTTAACGACCTCTTTAAAAGAATGGCACGAGACCTTGACATACCATTGGAGGAAGTTAAAGAGGCCCAGCATAAGATGCTGAGGATTCTCCATACCACCGCCTCATCCAAAGTAGCCATCCCAATGAACCCAGCCCTCATGGATCCAGTAGAGGCGATTTGGTCAACTCCAGCCTCGATAACTCCAACCAACAAACGGAATGACAGGAAATATTTCATTTCCCCTAGGAATATGGAATTTCTGTTCTCCCATCCTAGCCCGAATTCTCTAGTTGTAGATGCAGCAACAAATAAGGCAAGACAGTCAACCCACAGGTCATCCCCTTACGACAAAAACTGGAAGAGGTTAGATTTGCTAGGGAGGAAGGTATATTCATCGTCAACCCTGATGCTCAGGGTAGCCAACTACCTTACACTTCTCTCTAACTACGATCATGGCATCTACGAAAAGTTATCTCTGTTTACTGAGGATTTACCTGATGACAAAAGGGAACAGTATAATAAATTACTTGCTGAGGGCCAACTAATGGCACGTACTGCATTACAAGCTTCATTAGACGTAGCCGATACGGCAGCAAGGGCAACTGCCACGGCCATCGTTATGTGCAAAGTATTGTGGCTGAATAGTGCAGGTTTGCCCAAAGACCTACAAATGAAGGTGGAAGATCTACCCTTCGACAAGGCGCATCTCTTTGCAGAAAAGACCAATGATGTCCTTCACTCAATGAAGGACTCAAGAGCGACACTACGTACGTTAGGGATGTACACCCCTTCCAACAGACGCAACACCTTCCAATATCGCTTTCAACCCTACCAACGTAGGTATCCGCAGCAAAACAGAAACAGACATTTCGACAATCAGAGATCGAGACAACGTCCACAACGCCGTAGGCAGAACCAACAGCAACAATCCGCTGCCGTCCAGCCACCCCATAATAAGAACAATTTTTGATGGGCTGGTCGAGGGTTCGAGGACTCCCGCGCTGCAAACAGTAACTCACGATTACCATTACGACTTCATCCTAAGACCTTTCCTTACCACCTGGTCGTCTATAACAATAGACAAATGGGTCTTGCAGATTATCGAAAACAGGTACACAATTCCATTCTTGGCTGTGCCCCCTCCACATTACCCTACCCCGTCCCTCTTAAGGGACCCATCTCATGTACAATTCCTGTTACAGGAGATCCAACACCTCTTACGTATAGGATCCATACAGCGCGTTCCATCACATCACGTGGGGAAAGGATTTTACTCCCGTTACTTTCTGATTCAGAAAAAATCAGGAGGGTGGAGGCCGATCATGGATCTAAGACCCTTAAACAAATACATAAAGAAAGAAAAATTCAAAATGGTAACTCTGAGTACAATAATTCCGTCACTGCAGCAGGAGGACTGGTTCTTGTCCTTTGACCTCCAAGATGCCTATTTCCACATCACAATTCATCCCGCACATCGTTGCTTCCGACGCTTCACAATTGCACAACAGCACTTTCAGTACAAGGTTCTTCCTTTCGGGTTATCGACCGCTCCCAGGGTGTTCTCGAAGGTCTTGACAGTAGTGACATCATATCTCCGAAAACAGGGAGTAATAATTTTTCCTTATCTGGACGACTGCCTCATACGAGCGCCAACCCAGACTCAAGCAACCGACATGACGAACCTGACAGTTCAAACCTTCGGTACTCTAGGCCTGAGAGTAAACATGGAAAAGTCATACCTCCAACCATCTCAATGTGTGCAATTCATTGGAGTGGAACTAAATTCCCAACTAGCCAAAGCTTTCCTTCCGGAAGACAGGTGCACAACCATTCGAGAGTTAATACACCAGGTGTGTGCACTTCGCTTAGTTTCTGCCAGAACTGTTCTCCAGTTATTGGGGCACATGGCTGCTACAGTTTTTGTGGTACCCCACACGCGGCTTCGAATGCGGCTGCTCCAGATGTGGCTCGCCACCAGGTACAGGCCGTCGAGGCATTCGCTACAGAAAGTTCTGACAATTCCTGCGGAAACCAAGCTCACTCTCCGTTGGTGGACCTCTCGCAAGCACTTGCGAAAGGGTGTCCCTTTCCATCGAGAGAGCCCTTCGGCCATACTGACCACCGATGCTTCCCTTCTTGGCTGGGGGGCACACCTTGGACATCTAACCACTCAAGGCCAATGGTCGAACCTAGAATCCTTCCTGCATATAAACGTTTTGGAATTAAGAGCTGTGCGATATGCCTGCAAATATTTCCTTCCTCTCATAAAGGGCACCTCTCTCAAAATCATGACAGACAATATCGCCTGCATGTTTTATATAAACCGCCAAGGTGGTGCCAGGTCTCGCCTACTCTGTTTGGAAGCGCTGAAGTTATGGAACTGGTGCATCCACCACGGGATAACCATATCAGCGGCCTACCTGCCGGGCCTACAAAACTCAACGGCAGACGCCCTGAGCAGGAATTTTCCCAATACACACGAATGGCAGCTGAACACAAGTGTTCTCAATGCCATTTTTCGCCTATGGGGCAAACCAACAATCGATCTTTTCGCAACAGAAAGCAACCGACAATGCCATCAGTACTGCTCCAGGGCAGGAACGGGCAAGCGATCCATGGGCGATGCTTTTGTAGTCAGCTGGGCCAAAGGGCTCCTATATGCTTTCCCTCCATTACCTCTTCTGCACAAGGTTATCCAGAAAATAAGAACCGACAATGCATTAGTAATCATAGTAGCCCCGGCTTGGCCGAGACAGACCTGGTTTGCAGACCTGCTCCATCTCTCAATCTGCAAACCAATCACTTTACCTCTACATCACAATCTTCTTTCTCAGCATCACAATCGGGTGTTACACCCGGACATTCGCAGACTGCAACTAACAGCCTGGATGATAGATGGCTCTCGTGCGAGGAACTACAATTCTCAGACCAGATCAAACATGTATTGATCAACAGCAGGAAGCCATCCACCAGGAAGGCTTATCTCCATAAGTGGACGAGATTCTCCACTTGGTGTGCCTCGTCACAATCTGATTCGAGATCATGTTCCATCTCAACGATTTTGGCGTATATACTACACCTCAAACTGTCGGGTCTCTCTGTCGCTTCCCTGAGGGTCCATCTATCAGCAATTTCAGCTTTTAGGAAAAGTGACTTGGGGTTTTCCCTATTGTCTCACCCTACAGTTAAAAGATTCATTACAGGCTTGCAAAAGTTATATCCCTCAGTCCACGCTCCAGCATCATACTGGGACCTCAACCTTGTTCTCAAAGCCTTAACAAAGCCCCCTTTCGAACCGTTGGCAACTTGCTCGCTCCTTCACCTTTCTATGAAGGTCTCTTTCTTGGTAGTGGTTACCTCCGAACGACGAGTTAGTGAACTCAGCACACTGATGGCAGACCCGCCGTTCACAGTTTTTTCTCACGACAAAGTATCGCTAAAAACACACCCAAAGTTTTTACCTAAAATAGTGTCGGAATTCCACATCAATGAAACTATTCACCTACCGGTCTTCTATCCGAAGCCACACAACAATGCTGAAGAATCCATCCTGCACACCTTAGATGTCAGAAGAGCTCTAGCGTTTTACCTACAAAGAACAAGATCATTTAGACGATCAGACAGATTGTTTATCTCTCTGGCCCCCAAATCAAAGGGGAAATCTCTCTCCAGTCAAAGAATAGCAAAGTGGATTTCATCCTGCATCCAACTATGTTACAGTCAAAGACAAGTACTACCACCATCAAAGACTACTGCCCATTCAGTTCGGGCTGTAGCTACATCGACTGCTTTCCTTAAGGATGTTCCCATAGCTGACATCTGTAGAGCGGCCACGTGGTCCTCTCCTGAGACCTTTATCAGACATTATGCCATTGACAAATTTTCCAGCAATGACACTCGTTTTGGCATGTCAGTGCTCTCCACAGTTTCTGTAGCCAGGTCATCCGAAGTCCCTCCTCCACTTCAGGGTACTGCTACGTAGTCACCTCAAGTGGAGCACCCACAGGGACATCACTTGATGAAGAAGAGAAGGTTACTCACCTGTGCAGTAACTGGACTTCTTCGAGATGTGTGTCCCTGTGGGTGCTCCACGACCCACCCGCCTCCCCTCTACTTCATATACTCTTTCGTTCCTTTAGAGTCAAGCGGTAAAAAAGGAATGGCAGTCTACGGCCGCGCACGCGTGCATCCGAGCGCGCCAACGGCTCCTGCTTCGGCTGCACACATGCACGGCCCTGCGCTCCTTACTGCTGAAAAATCTCCGATCCTGGGCGCCACGGGTCGCAACACCTCAAGTGGAGCACCCACAGGGACACACATCTCGAAGAAGTCCAGTTACTGCACAGGTGAGTAACCTTCTCTTTCTTGAGCTGCAGATGCTGAACTAGCTTCTGATGCTGACAGTGATGAGTGGTGTATCACATAATATGAAGATGAGAAACTATAGCACGTTGAAAAAGAATTCTCAACATAAATTCATTCAAGTTACAGAATCACTTTACAGCCCTGACTTTACACTGAGAAAGGAATGAATGCAAAGATGGACATGATGCTTTTTTGTAGACCCAAATCAAAAACTCCAGTCCATACACCCCTAAGTCTAGAATCAGAGCTAGTCAAAACCTGGAATTTTCCTTTGGAGGCAAATGTTGCTATTTCGAAACAGCATTCCATGCCAAAAAAGAATGAAAAGTTGAAATATTAAATGTTTTTATAAAGAGAAAAATTCAGAAAAGTTTGGAGCTAAAATGTGGAAACAAAAAATGTCAGCTTCTTTGATTGAAATGAAATGATTTAATGTATTAAAATGACCTTTTTTCATTTTGAATCAACATTTGGAAATGAAAAATGCAATTTTGTTACGAAGTGTAGGTTCTAACTGACATTCCTCTTTTTCCTTGCCTTAATTGAGAAATTATTTGATGCAAAATATCTTGACCAGCTCTGCTTAGAATTCAGAAGAATCAGACCAGAACTTTTTGGCATAGGGCCATCTCAATTTATTTTTTGTCAAGACAGTCAAAAATACTATTTTCTTAGCCCTTAGAATAAAGGATTATCTCACTCAGCAATGTATAAACTTACAAGGTGAGAAGAAATTGTTATTATGAATAAACTACTAAACTTATGATTTGATTTTTTAAAAAGATTTTAATGACTATTAAAGATCCGAACACAGGGCTGGAGGTGGCCATCTTGCTGAAAAATATGATGCTGCATGTTTCCAACTTGTGTTATTAATGGCTTAACTAGTATACACAATTCTATAAGAATAACAAATATAGTGACTGGTGCATCCCTATGAAAAAAAAATCCTTATAGGCCAAATTCCTTATGAAAACCAACTAAATCCACTAAGGAGCATTCCCTGTATCTGTATTGCTGTAAATAAGAAATAAGGTTTCAGTAGGCAGAGCTCAAGAATGTATGTAGTATAGTTCCTGGGTTTTGTAGGACCAGTAACTTATTGTTGTGCTCAGCAAACGGCTTCCTCTGGCAGCACTTAACATCAGCTGATAATAGACAGCACTTTACTGCTCCTCTCAACAGGAGCACAATGCACTGCCAAGTAGCTGCTAACTGCAGAATGCATGTTAGAAAGATGGTAGCTATACAAGCTCTCAAAGACACTGACTATACTCCTTTGGGAATGCAGGATAAAAGACTGAAAATTAGGTGGCCACATCTCCTCCTTAGTCTTTTAAATTCCAAAGGGGTAGCCG
This sequence comes from Pelusios castaneus, assembly GCA_007922175.1. Taxonomy (NCBI): domain Eukaryota; kingdom Metazoa; phylum Chordata; order Testudines; family Pelomedusidae; genus Pelusios; species Pelusios castaneus. The sequence goes on from ML685837.1 coordinate 5,694,461, forward strand.
TGTTAGTCTATTGTAGAAAGACAACAGAGTCCTGTGGCACTTTTAAAGACTAACAGATTTATTTATCGCATGCTCGGGGGTCGCATAACTAGTTAGCATGCCAGAGTCTCGTTCGTTATCGGAATTAACCAGACAAATCGCTCCACCAACTAAGAACGGCCATGCACCACCACCCACAGAATCGAGAAAGAGCTATCAATCTGTCAATCCTTTCTGTGTCCGAGACTCTGGCATGCTAACTAGTTATGCGACCCCCGAGCATGCGATAAATAAATCTGTTAGTCTTTAAAAGTGCCACAGGACTCTGTTGTCTAGTCTTTTAAAGTTATCTTGCCTGGCTGTTAGCATAGGAAGATTCTCCTTTGCACTCTTCCGGTCCTGCCCCCAACCTTGTGCACTAACACAGCACAGGAGAAAGATTTAGCTCTATGGTTTTCTTTAGGCATTATTAAAACACATTGGAAAATGATTTACAGTCTCCTCTTTGAGCTTTCACACCGCTGGTGTCACAAATAATATCAGTTTGCTACAAAATGGCCATCCATCCCCATAAATAGGATTAGAAATGCCAGTCATAATTTAAAACATGTTGTATGGGGAGAAATATAATTTTAATTGGGGATGAACTAAGGATTAGAGGGAATTCAGGAGGGTACTATAAATAATTACAACACAGGAGGAATGGCTTCATGTCAGTAAAATCAAACTGTGGATTAGTAAAGATACCCTATACCTTCCATGCTCTCCTATGAAGGGGTGGATACTAATCATTCACATTCACCCCCAAACACACTGTGTTACCTTCTTACTGTATTTCTCACATGACATTCTCTGTCCTTGATGTAACCCATTACTTCTATTTAATGATTGGCATCGGGCTACTCTTTCTTCTTGATCGGTTTAAAGATGTAATTTCATTGATTTATTTATCACTTCCCATTTTTTTCCATCAAATTTTTAATCTCCATGGGCTTTAATTAAACTACTTCTAAAGTTTGGGAGCTTTGGGGGTTTCTTTGTTTGTATTTGCATTGTTTTTAAAAGAGAAAGTTTGCTCATCAAGGAAATTTCCTCAGTCTCACAGAGATTTGTTTAATAATGACTGTCCTATGGGAAAGAATAGTTCGTGATCATGTAATTAAAGACTGTCTCATAATGCATACCCACACAGGGCCTATATTAAAATTGCACAGGCAGCTTTAATTCTGGTGTTTCCTAGCTTTTAAAAACTTGACTATACAACATTAATCACATTCTTTTAATACAATTTTTTTTAATGTAATAGCATCCATAAAAGATTTAGGATTCATACTCCTAAAGCCTGAAGCTCTCCATTTCTTCTCAGAAGATGTACAGCTATCACTGCCTTTTCTAGCATTATTAGTTCCCATTTTACCTCAAGCATTATTGCGGGAATCATATCAGAAAGTGAGAAAATATCCAGTCCATGATTTTTCATTCTTTGAAGTGAGATTGTCAACAAGGATGTCCATTGTGATGTTGGATTTTGTCATGTTTAGATCTGCCCTCTAAGAATTTCACTAAAACCACTAAGTCACATCACATCTTTGGACGACAGAGAGTTGCTGTGTAATGATCTGTATTAATTTTATGAACACTATACATGACCAAAGCTATTCTGGATTATTGGACTTTCCTATATGAATGTATTGATTTAGATTAATAGGAACATGCTGGAAAAATGAGCAATAAAGCAATATGATGATTATAGATCAGCAAACATTGGAGGTCAATTACAAGACAATGCTGGGAACTAATAGATTAAAGGGCTATAAAGTGTTAAATAGTGACTTGGTCCTTGGGAATGGGAGTTATCAAAGGATTGAACAGCTTTTAAACTCCTGGAGGCTGTCAGATGGAGAGAGAGAGCTGGTTTGTGAATTAAGGAAGCAGATCAGGTTACTCAAACTCTACAGCTCTTAGGGAATCTATAGGAAGCTTAGACCTTGGTGCCCCAGACAAAGATAGATAGACACCTTGTAACTTAGACATATATAGTTTCTTTATTGTTTTAATATTTTTTCTCTGAAATAATTTGGTTCTAACTAAAACAAGACTTTGCTTTATGAATGCCATCTAGTCACTGGATACTACTAGCCACTGGTCCTAAAAAGCAGAACTCTGGGATCGGCTTATAACTTGTGTCTACTGAAGTAATTAGCCCAAATCCTGGTGAGAGTGGGAAAATTGCATGATTTCACCATAAGTCGCATGATGGCTCGGGGTTTGAGAGGGAAGTGCACTTAGTGAAACCAGGATCACAGATACCATAAAACTGATAATAGTGACAACATCCATCACAGAGAAATATAGTTCAACCTGAGCTGGATTTGAAACAGCAAACTAGAGGAGAAAGGCCATATAGAGCATTAGCAATCTCTTGAGACACACAGTGCATCTTCAGTGCTATCTACATGTTTGATGGATCTATAGAATATTATGAACAGATTTATGAAACATATAAGAACACTTTAATCAAGCTTCAAAGGTACTCTGAGATGAACTTCTGGCCTACTAACCTTGGAAATGTTCCTTTATGTGATTGTTAAAATAATGTGCCTTACCATGGAAAAAGCAAGGAAATTCATTGTTAAGGTTTTAACCCATTTCATAGTGTCTTCTGGCTGGATGCTCAAGAGAAGTTAGGCTCCTCATTTCCATTGAAATCAATAGAATATAAGCCTAAATACAAGTTAGGAGCCTAGCTCTTTCTGAACATTCAGACCTACATACCACCTATACTCAGACCAACCACTCATAGCTTCCCTTTGAAAATCTCTTATAATGTGGATCATTTCAAGAAACCAAACTGCCACTATAGTTCAGCCTGATCTCTGAAATTCCTGCTCCTGCTCTGATCAATGTAACAAAAAAACATTACTCTGTTTTAAAGTTTATACAGTGGGCTGGAGCAGGACAATATGAAAATTAAAAAAAGCTGTGACCTAAAATTAAAGTAAAGTCCTCTGACTTTTATACAGGTCTGATGTGTTAACCTTTCTTTTCCATGGTTGATAACACTATAATGGTCATAAAAGAAAAGTAGTGAAATTCTGGAATCTAGTGAAGTTGAAGGAATATTTGACTCTCTCAGATGACTGCTTCCAAATATCTCCTCTCTGGTCTGGCCCTGACCCTGATCTACCTCAGTCAAAGCAATCATCTGTGGTCCCAAAAGAATGCTGTGTTCAGGTTGATGCTTCTCTTCACATGAAATGAAACCTCTTTATACCTAGTATAAAGTAACTGACTTGTATTTCATTGAGGCGTGAATTCTGTTTTATTTTTATGACTGGATTCTAAAATGTCCTTTGCTTTTATCCTACCCCCACTTCCAGTTGTAACAATGGGCTATGAGGAGAGATGAGACTGCTGCACCAGAGCCAGCATACTGATTACTGTGATCCCAACTGAAAGTTTACCAGTGCTTCTATTGTCTGTTGCAGAGCTGAGAGGGGGGACGCCCCTTGATCCATGATGGTGAGAATGGGAAGAGGGGACAGGTGCTATGGGTCTTCCTTGCTTCCATCAAACACCCAGGGCTTTTCTTTCCAGGCGGCAATAGATGAATACTCTACTATCAGTTAAGCATTGTGCAAGGGTCTCAAAGACTCTTTCTCCTGTATCAACTTTCCCAGTAGCAGATAAAAGAGAATTCTGGAAGGAAGTGCATAGAGGTCCTGTCAATTCTGCAATGAGGAGTGGATTATTCAGTAGTCTGGATCAGGGTCACAGCTAGCTTCCCATTGTGCTCTACAGAAGTTCTTCCCTCAGTCCCCTTTGCTATCTTTTTTTGGAAGAAGGTTTCTCCTGTACCTCTAGGTTTCTATTTTAGCAAGTAGAGAGGAACAGGGGATGTTTCAAATATTTCTGCAATATATTAGCTAAATATTCCATGCTCCCTGGATTACAGAGAAGATAAGAGCATATTACTGCCAACTAATTGAGTTCCTTCTTTAACACAAGTGGCAGAGATCTGTGTTTTGTAACTGACAGTCTCAAGTTTAATCCCTACTGAAATCCCCTGGTCAGGATTGTTATACTCTTTCCTCCTAATGATGTGTCCAATATTTGGAGAAGTGTGTACAGTATAACTCCCTCTGCCCAGTTGTTCCAGGTTCCTTGGAGGTTTGGGCAAGGATACATGTGGCTTGCCCTCTACTGTGTATCTCATTTTTGGAGGGAGTATTTTTTTCTCCATCTCTCCTTTGTACTTCCCCAGATGCCCTGGGTACAAAAGGAGGGGAGAGCAAATGCTCCTCTCTTCCCCTCTCAGATTTGGAGTCATTGGGTGTAATAAATTGTTTAAAAAATCTGAAGAAACATAGGACAAACAGGACAAACAGATAAAGAAAATGTAATTGATATAACTTTCATAATATCACTAGGTTTATTTATTGTAACTTTACCTATACAGCTCGACCCTACTGAATATTTTAATTCTTAAAACTTTTGTTATTCAAAGTGACTGACAAAGTAGGATTTTCTCCCACGAAAGCTCATGCGATAAATAAATTTGTTAGTCTTTAAAAGTGCCACAGAATTCTTTGTTTTGCTGATCTAGACTAACATGGCTACCCCTTTGAAATCCCCTTGTCTGTTACTAATGTATGAAAATTATAAAAAATTACTAACTAAAGAGGGAGATTCTGTCTGCTCTAAACTCTAAAATAGACACAGGAGATCCCCATGCCACTTTCTGCAAGAATAAGAATCTATAGCAGTATCCTTAGCCAGCATTTCCCCTTTACATACTATTATGCAACATTTGCTACTCCAGTTAACTGCTAAGCTAAATCTTTGAGGCGGCTTCATTTCAGTGGTACTGTTTTTTCATCATATGTATAATGATTTTAGATCTTTGGGAGTGAAATGAGCTACAGTAATTTAAAACAAAGTCATTATATAAGAGGAAATAGAACTGTTCTTATCATTTTCCTATATGCATTTACTTTTAATAGCTGTAGGATTCCCAATCTCTCTTTCAAATCAATGCATGATCACACTTTTTTCTCTTTCTTTTCTTTGAATTTAGGAATCCTCTGATTGGCAGCTATGAAATTGAAATCTTTTGTGTATCTACACAACAAGGAGAGCAAAGAAATGAGTAGAGCAACCTTCCTCACACTTTTCTGAAAATGTATCTCATCCCCATGCAGGAAGAACTAGCATTAGGGCTGAAAAAGGAGCTTAATTTCTATGTTTATTGACTATTTTGCATCCTTTTGAGACTGCCAAAATGGTAATGTGGTTTCTGTGATAACTTACCACCATATGAGTACTGCATTAAGATTACTAAATCATTTTACGCTGTCAATGGATAACAATTTAAATCACTACTGATTTGGGCTGGATTTGAACTTATGGCTTAGAAGTGAAAGGCTTCATATCCCATTATCAAAAGGTCACCATGTTAATACTGGGATGCCAGAATATCAAAGGGACTTCATTTCTATAGGATATTCATATTTCAATATGGATGAAGCTCTCTTTCCAGGAAAACGAATGCAAAAATGTCAAAATTGCTTTTTGCTTAGGCCACATCCACCAACGTCTTTTCCTCCCTGCTTTTAATTTTCCATCCAATATCTTTGTTTTAATCTCAAAAACAAATGTAATCATCCCAGTGTTGTGGTTTTTTTAATCCAGTGTTGGCAATTTTAGAAGCATGCCAATGCAATTAGCAATAATTTCTACTTTTCTCATATAGGGGGAATATCTTTAAGTTTTAACCACGCTTTAACAAAGTCGGATATACCTCAAGCATGCAGCAAGCAAGGAGAACCAAAGGATAACACTGCATGTGCCTGCAAAACAAAATATAATAACTAGTTCTAATATTTTTAGGTCCTCCAGCTTGACCCTTGAGAATGACCCTTGATTTATTTGTCTGTTTCTTTGCCAATAATTTTACTATGCTCTGCTATTGAAAGTGCTATTATGTTGTTGTTCTGATTACAAAGAGACAAATAGTTATGGTTTCAAGCAGAATTCCTTCCATCAACATGTCGTGCAACTTATTTGTGAAAAGGGACCAACTTCAAAACACTAACATGTGATACATTGATCTATCCATCAGCAAATTTATCACAATGCATTTCTTCTCTCAAGATATTTAAAATGGAGATTATATGTAAAGATGCTGTTGTATTGTGATGTTCTTGCAAAGATTTTTTTTCAGAATTAATTTGAATTCTAGACTCAATCAAAGGGCTTGATTTTTAAAAAAATAAATAGGTGTACATCTTCTGCAGTAATTCAATGACTTTAGTGTAGACTTAAATTTATGTAAGACAGAGCAGAAGAATGCCAGAGTCTTCATGATAAGTAATAAAATCTTTCCAGTTTCTTATTCTTACTTCTTCCCGGACTATATTTTTAAAGGCTGTAATACTACCTACCCATGCAACGGATGGCCTGCAACTATTTTTGCTATGCATTCCATGCCAAGCTGAAAAAAAAAGATTTGCTTCATTATGTACTTTCACGTGTAGCTTGACAGAGGCAACTTATACACAATACATTACTTTTACCTCATCTCCCACCCCATTATTGGTAACTAGCAGAATCAATCTGCATTGTTTTCCACAAAGGTCTGTTCCCTAATACCTGAAATAAAAAGGATACCAAGAAACAGGACTACCTTTCCAGTTTGGATATCAGTGGAAATTCTTTCTTGGATGACTGACTGTCAAGTCTTGCCCATATGCTCAGTGTTTAACAGATCTCCATATTGGGGCAGATTGGCAAGGTCTCTGTGGTTTTTTTTTACCTTTCTCTGTAGCATGGGGCATAGCTCACTTGCTAGTGGATTCTCTGTACTTTAAAGGTCTTTAAATCATGATTTGGGGACTTTAATAACTCAGTCATAGGTTAAAGGTTTATTTCAGGAGTAGGTGAATGAGGTTTTGTGGTCTGCATTGTGCAGGAGGTCAGACTAGGTGATCATATTGGTCTCTTCTGACAGAGTGCATCTACATTAGTAAATTAAGTCGACTTAAGCAGGCTTAAGTCGACTTAATTTACTCTGCGTCTACACTGGAGTTTCCTTAAGTCGACTTAAGCTGCTCCTTAAGTTGATTTAAGGAAATATTAAGTCAACTTAATAAGACCTCGTTTTAAGTCGACTTAAGGCTTAAGTCGACTTCATAAGTCGACTTAAGCCAGTGTGGAGACCCTAAGTCGACTTACGAGATAAGTCAACTTAGGGCAGGGGAAAAAGGGAGTCCCTGCTCCCTTCTCCCCAGACCTGCAGCTTGTCGGTGGTCCTGGGGAGAAGGGCTCCCGAGCCAGGGTTCCAGCCAGAGGGAATCTCCCTCTGGAACCCTGGATGGAGAGCCCTGGGCGGCTCCCTTCTCCCCAGGAAGCCAGTAGTGGCTTGTCCTGGGGAGAGCCAGTCCTGCACGGAGCTGGTTCTCCCCAAGATCAGCAAGCTGCTAGCAGCTCATCCCAGATCCCTTCTCCTCGGGACCACTCAGGGATTTCCCTATCCCTCCTCAGGGCTTCCTTATCAGCTGTAGGGCAGTTCAGGGAAGAAAGGAGCCGCAAGGCTCCCTTCTGGCCGGGACCACTGGGGTCCCAGAACGAAGGGAGCCCTGTGCTCCCTTCTGGCTGGGACCTCAGGGCTCCCTTCTCCCCGGGACCGCTCAGGTTCCAGCTAGAAAGGAGCATGGGGCTCCCTTCTGTCCGGGACCTGAGCAGTCGCAGCCAGAAGGGAGCCGAGCGGTCAGGGCCAGAAGGGAACTCTGCGCTTCCTTCTCCCCTGGACTGCTCCCAGGCTTTCTGTCTCAGGGAGAGCCAGCCCCGTGCAGGGCTGGCTTTCCCCAAGAAGAGGCCCGCTAGCCTGGGGAGTCGAGGCTCCAAAGGAGCCTCAGCTCCCCCTGGACCTAACCAGTCCACTTAGAGAGTATAGTGTAGACTCTCTAAGTCGACTTAGAAAGGTCAGCTTTAAGTCGTCTTAAGAGTCCTGTGTGGACTCTCTAAGTCGACTTAATAAGGTTGATTTAAAGTCGACTTAGTAAAGTCAACTTAGTAAAGTCGACCTAAATTTCTAAGTGTAGACATAGCCTTAGAGTCTATGGCTATGTCTATGCTTGTAAATTTTGGTCGACTTAGCATGTCCACACCTAAATTTTAAATCGACTTTGGGGGGACCCTACAAAGTTGACCTAGAGCGTCAACACTGGATGCCTAGCTCGACTTGTAGGGGCTAGGCGGACCTTGGACAGGTCCACAGTGGCAGGGGGGGCACCCCTTGCCCAGTGCCCAGGGGCTTAGCCTTTGCCCCGTTGTACCTGGGTACAACGGGGCAAAGGGGGACAGGGACCCTGGCAGGGCACAGGGGCAGGTTGGCCAGGGCTCTGCCCTGCCCTGTGGGGGGGCATGCCAGTCTCTCCCTGTGCCACTCCCCCTGGCAGGGAGGGCAGTGGGGGAGTCATGCAGAGCCCTAAGTCAACTTAAAGTTGACTTAGAGCTACTCCACATCTACACTGGCTTAAGTCGACTTTCTAAAATCGACTTAAGCCAAAAGTCAACTTTAAACTAGGTTTTAAAAATTCGACTTAATTTTCCTTAAGTCAATTTAAGCAGCTTGCTTAAGTTGACTTAAGGAAAGTGTACTGTAGACACAGAGTAAATTAAGTCAATTTAAGCAAACTTAAGTCAACTTAATTTACAAGTGTAGACGTGCCCTATGAGTCTATGAGAGGAGAGAGAAATGATCATCAAGAAAATGCATGCAACTGATAGGTATCAGATTCCTTGAGGATTTTAAAATATTATATATCAGAAAAGAAACATGTGACATCTTATGTTCCCTCTAAGCTGTGTGGGTGCGTGGCTGCGCAGCAGCCATTGCACCCCCCTGCGCAGCACTGAGGGACACCCGTACAGCCCATCAGTCCCCGCCGCTCCCTCCAGACCCCTGGGCTGCGGCTTTGCTGCGGCAGATCCAGCCTGCACCCGACCCCTAGGCTGGCCCTCCCCACCTCCAGGGCAGAACAGGCAGGCTCAGGGGCGGGGCAGGTGCGCAGTCCTGCCTACCTGCCCCATGCAGTTGGGGCAGCAGGGTGGCCACGGCCGGGGCGGGCTCTCAAACTCCCACCCGCCGACCGCCTTGACTTCCCAGCCCAGGGCCAGGGTCGGCTCCGCTTGGCTGACGGCCTTGGCCTCCTGGCATCAGGCTGGGGTCTGCTCCGCTCTGCTAGCAGCCTCCCGAGGCTGCAGTCAGGTCCCACCCCATGCCAGCGGTCTCAGCTTCTTTCTTTCTTTCTTTCTTTCTTTCTTTCTTTCTTTCTTTTAAAAAATCTTTTAAAAAATTAATTTTAAATAAAAACCTTTCTAAAAATTAAATTTCAATTCAAAATTCATTCAAATTCAATTAATTAAACACAATTAATTAATTCTATTTACAATTACTTTAACTTCAATTAATGCCTATAATTTCTGTCGTGTGAGTTTACACAAAAAAATTATTCAGAAAATGTTTTGCACATCGCTTGAAAATTTTGCACGCAAACCGCCAAATCTTAGAGGGAACATTGGTGACATCCTAAATGTCTGCATCCAGGTTGTCAATTGGGATTTTTCAGCATGCCTGTTTTTATTTTGTTCCCCCTCCCCTCGACCATTCTGCAATGTATCAATCATTGGTAACAAATCAACGGTGGCTTTTTAAATCCAGCTGTTATTATGCTGTATTGGATTAGAGGAGTAAAAAATATAACATGATGCTAATAATGAGACAAATTAAGGAACGAGCATTTTTTCTGATTGGTAACATCTGCCTTTAATTTAGAGAGACGATATCTGGGTCAAACTGACAGTAGTGAATACTAAGGGCACAAGCTAAATTATTTAGAGTATTCTCTGAGTAGTGACTAACCTATTATTTATGTACTTTCTGAATACATCATTATGTCTCTAGCTCAGTTCATAAGGTCTTATTTGAAGTCAATGGACTCCAGAGTATGCATTCTGTTAATCTAAAAATCCTGACAACTGAAGTTATTGGGTTATTGGGGAGGGTAGCTGAATAATCCAGGAAGATTTAACTTCTTTTTTTCATAAGAATTTGGGCTACACTGGTTAAGTAAAATGTATTTATATGAAACAAATTGAAGAAAATTACCCAGATATATGGATCCTGTTTGCTGAATGTGCAGAAGATAGAAAATAGACTGAACATTTGTAAGACTGTATAGGATCTGTCTTTTTATTAAGAATCCTCTAGGAAGCAAATACAAAGCCTAAAGCTTTGGATCCCTGTACTGTTAGCCTATAGAGACAATACAGAATCTCAAAGATTGTGCAACACAATCTAAAGTTTGTTGCAAGGTTCCTACCATCTGTAGGAGAGAAGTACCGAATGCTGTGGCAATTCTGTGATTGTTTTGACAGAATGAGAAATCATCTCAGAATATTAAATGTTAATAATATAATTCTAAAAATGCACCTTTAATGTGCGTGGCTCTAATCCTGCAAGTTGTTGTGCATATCCTTAACTTTATACATATACACAGTGCCTTTAATTTATTGGGACTATTTGTGCACCTAAAGTTAAGAACAAGTTACCACTGCTTGCAGAATAAGGGATCTATGTTAAAACTTCAAACTCGTGTACAGTCCTATTGAATAAATGTAGTAAAATACTATTCAATGAAAGTAAGGGTAGCAGAATCTAGCTCTAAGAGATTTCCATAGCACCTATAGCAGGTACATGTTCCAAGCATGTTCTTTCTAACCTATAACAGAATAACAGAATCACGGTTGAATACTAGTTACAACAAGTGTACAAGTATTGAAGGATATGTGCTGCTTGGGAAAGACAGATATAAAGGCAAAGGTGGTGTAGTAGCATTGTATATCAGTTATGAGGTACATTGTAAAGAAATTAGAAGTGTTGGAATTGATAAAACAGAGTCTTTTTGGGTAAAAATCGCAATGGGGAAGAAAGCTACTAGCATTTCCCTTGAGATAGTGCTTGGGGTATGGTACAGACCATCAGGATCTAATTTGGACATGGATAGAGACCTTTGTAAGACTTTTAATAAAGTAAATGCTACTGGGAACTGTGTGATTATGGGAGACTTTAACTTCCCAGATATGGACTGGAGGACATGAAATAATAGGGACCAGATTTTCCGGTATGTGATAGCTGATGAATTCCTTCACCAAATAGTTACTGAACCAACAAGAGGAGATATTGGTGAGTAGTGAGGGCATCATAGAACAAATAGCAAATACTTATATGTGAAATTCAGTAGTTTCTTTTAGCTCTGCTTCTAGCCCATGTGAAAATCTTATGGAAAAGGAAAGGATCTTTTTTTTTTAAAGGCTCTTTGCAGTTGGGAGTTTCTTTGAAGTCCACCAGAGCCATTCTCTCAGGCTATGTCTACAATTGGCCAAATAAGTCTACTTTGCTAAGTCGACTTAGCATGTCCACACTATAAAATTAGGTTGACTTAAAGTGGACCTTGCCAAATCGACTTAGATCATCCACACTGGGACCTGGGACTGATCCATTCTGGCGGGGGGGGGCACCCCTTTCAAAGTGCCAGGGGGCTCAGCATTTGCCCCATTGTAGCAAGGTACAATGGGGGCTGAGCAGGACAGGGACAGGGGCAAGGTATAGGAGTGTGGTGGGCAGGGCTGTGTCCTGCCCTGTGGGTGGGCACGCCAGGCTCTGGCTGTGCCAGCCACCCTGGCAGGGAGGTCAGTGGGGGTGCCCTGGGGGCGCTTTAAGTTGATGTAAAGTCAACTTAGAGCTAATCCGCATCTACACTGGCTAAGTCAATTTAATAAAGTCAATTTAGCCAGTAAAGTAGACTTTATACTAGGTTTAATAAAGTCGACTTAAAATTTCCTTAAGTCGAATTAAGCAGCAACTTAAGGTAATTGTAGTGTAGATGCAGAGTAAATTAAGTTGACTCAAGCATGCTTAAGTCAACTTAATTTACAAGTGTAGATGCACCCAGTGACTCTTGCTTGGATGCAGTGTTATAACAGATCATTACATTTTGCATCAGGAACAAATTGCCCCCATGAGCATATTAAGTAGGAGCATGATTCTTTCATCTTGTTCTAAAGCACTGAATTGGGATCATGAAATCAATCCATTATTATTAGTCATATACAAAAGCAGACAGTGATCAATGGTTAACCTGTTTCCCCCCCTTTTGCAGGCTTAAGTCGACTTAATTTACAAGTGTAGACGCACCCTCAAGCTTCAGTTCTGTAACACCCAAACTTCTGTGGAAATTTAGGGTGCAGAAGAAAAGTAGGAATAAACTCAAATATCCAAAGGCAGAGACCAACTACATGGCATTTTATCTTTTCCTTACCTCCAGTGTGATGCCTCTAGATGGGAAGAGTGGGAGGGGGGAGAATGGATGTATTTTAAAAACAAAAGCAAAAAAGACAGCTGAACCAGAGAAGTTTATTTAATTTACATAATTAAAGAATAGGGAAAATATGCTTTTTCCAGTTAACAGAATTTCTTGTGAAAGTATATGTGACTATAGTATGGTGTGTGACATCGCTAAAATGTAGTAACTAGCTGTATTTTAACAAGACATATAAAACCCTGGAATTGCCTGTCCATACATTTATTGCTACATTTGTCACATCTGTCATTTAAAAGCAGGTCCTTCTTTTTCCTGTTGATCATGTTTTGGAAAGAATTGTCCTAATACATTTTCCATAACTCAGTTTCCACACAAGATTTCCTTTAATAGTCCAAAGGCCACTTGATGTTGGTTATTCAAAAATACAAATATAAGCATATACCTCTAAATTTCATATCCTACCAATAATACAGTTATAAGCATTGGCCAAAATAGCTTTCATAAGTTCAGTCTCACAAGACACCTGCCCATCATGATGTGACTCCTGTGGGGTAAGGAAAGGCTCTGACAAACTTTGAAAGAACTTTGCTTTTCATATACAAGTGGTGGTATTGCACCTTAGTCGAAGCTAGATGAGGAAGTTGTAGGGCTGAATCCTGCCTCCTGGCCCAGGTAAGACAAGATTCATGGCTGGGCCCCTTTGTTTTCCAGGTTTCCTTATCTTATGTTGCTGTATTTTTCTCTAGCTATTAAATTAAGCATTTGTTTTTTCAACAGATTTACATATTAATTATTTACTACACCTGGTACTCAATTAACCATGTTTTCTTATTTCTGTTGCTCAGCCCAAACCCTAAATAAGAGAACACTGGTATTTTCAAGGTCACTGCAAGTTTTATACAAACAATCCCTTTCTCTCATGATCTTATTTGTTTTAGTCACATGCTTTCGACCAATTGCTCATCCTAATATTCAAACTCAGTGTAAAACTATAGTTCACTCAGTTCCAACATAGGCCTATATTCCCATAGCATGAGTGAGATTATTAGGTAAAAATGTATCTTCTCACTGGTATCATTAATAAATAACTTGTCTTTTTCCTTCTGATGATGCTTCTTTCAATCTTAGTGAAATTATCAGTGTCAGTTTACTGGGAACTAGCAAATTTCTATCTTGTAGCTCTGCTTGTTTCATCTTACTGAATATTAAACTCCTAAATACTATCATTAACCCAGTTAGGATCAAATCTTGCCTTTCATAACTGAGAAGAGTTATATAGTTATTGTTTTTAATATATAACACTCAATCATAGAAAAAGCATATGGCTCAAGTAAATGGGCAGTGCACTGAGGAAAACATGTTTTGATACATTTTAGAATTCTCAGCCACTCCTGGAATAGAGTGGGCAGCAGGGGTAGGGAATGGAAGATGTGGTCTGCTGTTTCCTTCTTGTTCAGAGTTTTGTGCATCTTTGTTGTGCATGGATCTGCTGTGTAATGTTCTGCTCCTCTGACTCACTCCCTCAATTTACCCACAATCTGTGTTTATACCTGCCATATATTTAACCTCTGTGCAGCAGAAATACAGTGTTATGAATTTAGGTGGTATTTTGGATTTACCTGGTTTTTTGAATTCACAATAAGGTCCTGGTACATGCTTCAGCTCTTCTATGGTACAATACAAATAATAATCGAAAGAGGAGAATTTATTCCTAAATCACTTTGAAGTGCTTTGGAATTCTTCTGAATGAAATGTGTACTATGTATACGTTATTTAAAACTATAAATATGTACCATCTGAGTAAGTTCAGGAAAAGATGGGAACAGTTCAGGACCCTATAATTATGAGAGAGCTGCTGTACATCTCCACAGAAGTGAAAATTCTCATTAACAGTGGCTCATTTTCCCCTTCATTTCCACCTCAGTATGAAGCTAAATCCTTTAATCCTACTTGCAAGTAATGCGAACATAACCATTAAGATTTCTCTAGAGAAAAGTGGTTTTGGGATGCCACATTCCCTTGATTTTTTAAAATATTTTTTTGTCATTGTTCTCTGGTTGTTACTACCTATTTTGAAAGGCAAGCTCAGTGTAACAACAACCAAGATAACTGGTCCCAAACAAAATGAAAAATTATGCAGTTTTACTAAAAGGCAAAGGATGGGTACCATTTTCTGTGCCTACTCTGTTCCTTAGAAATTATTTTCCAAAATGAGTCTCCTGAAGTCATCATTTTTTCAGAACTATAATAGAGAGCACCCTGTCTGCATCCTCTTCCTTTGTACATGTTTATAGTTTTTCTTCCTATAAGCAGAATGCTTAAAGCTGTTACAGTGGGCTGTCAGGGCCGCATTCATTTCAGGAGTTGGGCAAGATTCCAGGTTATTTATAAGTAACTCTAAGAGCTCACTCATGTGGAAAAATGAATCACTCACTGTGTTCTAAAATGAGCATAGTTGCAACACATGAATGAAAATTAAGGAAAATAATATTAAATGATTAAGTATTTTAAAAAAAAATTAGACATACTGGTGATGTCTGCAGGTGCTATTTTTGCAAGATGCTCTGTAGCCATACAAAATGCTACATTAAAATTCTATAATTATGTTCCATTTTCTTTTACAAATATTAAGTGAATGATTATGCCTTCACTTTAACGTACTCTGAAATAACAACCACCATTTGAACTGATAAAAGTTATACTGTAGTCACTTTTTCAGAGTATTCCCTGTTACTAATTCATGTATTTCAAATAGCAGATAAATTTTACACATCATTCAGGAACCAAGATGTGAAACCCAGGCTTTCATCTTCAAAACATAGGCCTCAGCCATTTGAGCTCATGGAGATCTCCACATCTGATGGCAGTAATAGAAGTAGTAAGCTCCTTACCTTTCTGTGGGCCAGCCACTAGAGCCAACATCATATAAATACTCAAAACTGGTATTATATTACATCTGTGAACAATCTTTATTCACATCACTTGTCCCACAGAAGTTACAGGAACACATCAAGTAAAGCTTACAAGTTGAAGGTTCTTGTCAATAAGAGTGTCAATAAGAAAATCCTCCAAATAACCGCCAGATCAAACAAGCAAGCAAGAAGTTAGATTCAAATAAATAATTTTCAGCACCTCTGAAACAGCTTTAGTAAAGAACAAATCTTGGAGCATGTCCTGACAGTTATCATACTCAGGTTATGGCTGGGGATTGAATTCCTCGGAGAATGTCTCTTCTGGGCTTAGATGTACAAATCTGGAGACCATTAGTTTGATTGCCCCAGCTGCTCACTGTTCTCAAGATAAAGCATGGAGCAAACAGAAGCTCTTACATATTCTGGAACTAAATCAGAAAGAACTCTATAGACCAAAAACATCCCTTTGATATCTAGAAAACTATATATTTGCTGAGGATCTTTATAATATATAAAGTATTGTCTAGAGGTCCTGAGACCCATTGTGGTTGACACTGGGCACATAAGGAACAGAAGATTGTCTTCGCTCTCAAAAATTTGCAATCTGAAAAGACTAGAGAAATATACATAGGAATACACTAAACCAGTGTTTCCCAAACTGTGTTCCGCACAATGTGAATAGGTGTTCAGTGAAAAAATTTTGATGCTCGCAATTTTTCCCTTCTAACTCTTTTAAATCAACTTTTGAGCAATAAGTGCTGCAATTTTTCGGTATGAAACTGCCACCTACTAACTCCCCTCCTCCTAGGAGAGTATGTATGTGTTCCTTCAATATATTCCAAGCCCAAAAACGTTCCATGAACAAATTAGTTTGGAAAACATTGCATTAGACAAACACACAGACAACTGTGTTCCAGGGGTGTAGCTATGGCTGGGCACGTGCCCACCCGGTTGGCCAGCAGACCCATCCACCCCCACCTGCCGCAGCACCCAGCAGCGACACAAGCTTCGCCACCAGAACTGTGACTATGGACCAGCCAGCAGTGGGTGGCAACAGCAGTGAGCAGCAGTTCTGAGGGCAGACAAACATAGGTGGGCTGCTCTCTGCCCATGCAGCTCTGGTCCCAGGCAGCTGCTGCAGCCTTTAGGTAACAGAGGCTGAGCTTTCTTTCCCCCATCCCTCTCTTCCTGACATCTAGCAACTAGTTGCTAGGCAACTGGAGCATCATCAAGAAGCTTATGGTCACATGACTGGAAGCAGGACTGGCTGGACCCACTCTGACCAGTCAGGGGTTGGGCAAGAAAATGGAAGCTTGCTACGCCCCTGCAGTATTCCATGTTTATCTTATTTTGTACTTCATTTCTGAAACACTGCTAAATAGAGCACCTGCGGTTTATAGAAGATTCAGGTTGGAGGGGATCTCAGGAGATCATCTAGTCCAACTACCTGCTCAAAGCAGGACAACCCCATCTAAATCATCCCAGTCAGAGCTTTTTCAAGCCAGGCCTTAAAAATCTCTAAAGATTGAGATTCCACCATCTCCCTAGGTAACCCATTCCAGTGCTTCACCACACTCCTACTGAAAAGGATTTCCCAACTATCCAACCTAGACCTCCCACACTGTAATTTGAGACCATTGCTCCCCGTTATGTCATCTGCCAGTTATTATCACCCAGCATTTAAAAGAAAGAAAGAAAGAAAGAAAGAAAGAAAGAAAGAAAGAAAGAAAGAAAGAAGCCTAAAACTAGGCTCCTAAATCCATATCTAACCATTAGCTGATTATCAAAAAAGCAGAGCATCCAAATATTTCCACAGAGGTCAATTTGGCCTGATGAAAATTCCCCCATATGCAGGGAAGCTCTCAGGCTATGTCTACACTTGCACTTTTAAGTTGACTTTAACTAAGTCGACTTAGTGAGTCTACACTTAAAATTAAAGTCGACTTAAAGGGGAACTTACAAAGTCAACCTAGAGCATCCACACTGGATGCCTAGGTCAACTTCTAGGGGCTAGGGAGACCTTGGGCAGGTCCATGGTGGTAGGGTGGGGAGCCCCTTGTGTGCAATGGGGAAAGGGGGACAGGGACCCTGGCAGGGCATGTGGGCAGGGTGTGATGCTGTCTTGATTTAGGGAAGCATTTATGATATTATTTTCTATCATATATCATAAATGCTATAATCCATAGGAGCTATGTCATGTTTGGTATCAATAGAAATGTAGTAATTTGCTGGGAATGATTATATAGTTTATGTCTAAGAATTGTATTTGGATTAGAAGTTAGTTTAGTTAGGAATTTGGTGTTATATCTGTACTTTAACCTGTATGATTTTATGGAAATGTCTGAGAGAGGCATCTGTGTAAAACCATTGTGTCTTTAATGTTAAGGAATATGCCAGCTACAATGGGCCCAGGGAGTATCCTGATGAGCCATTAAGGACACAATGGTTGTATTCCTTATGTCCTTAATGGCTCATCAGGATACTCCCTGGGCCCATTATAGCTGGCACATTCCTTAACATTAAGAACCCAATGGTTTTACACAGACGCCTCTCTCAGACATTTCCATAAAATCACACAAGTTAAAGTACAGATATAACACCAAAATCCTAACTAAACTAACTTCTAATCCAAATACAATTCCTAGACATAAACTATATAATCATTCCCAGCAAATTACTACATTTCTATTGATACCAAACATGACATAGCTCTTATGGATTATAGCATTTACGATATATGGATAGAAAATAATATCATAAATGCGTCCCTAAATCCAGACAGCGTCACACAGGGCTCTGCTCTGCCCTTTGGGGGCCATGCCAGGCTCTCCCTGTGCCCCTCCCCCCAGCAGAGAGGGCATTGGTGTAGTCCTGGGGTAGCCCTAAGTCGATTTAGGGCTACACTGGCTTAATTCGTCTTTAAAAAGTCGAATTAACCTTTAGGCTGAGTAGAAAGGTGGTTTAATAAAGTCAACTTAATTTTCATTAAGTCAACTTTATTTACCTTAAGTCGACTTAAGCAAGCTGCTTAAGTCGACTTAAGGAAACTGTAGTGTAGACGCAGGGTAAATTAAGTCAACTTAAGCAAGCTTAAATTAACTTAATTTAACAGTGTAGATGCAGCCTCAGATAGTGCCAACATAACCCTATAATCCTTTATGCCACCCCTATCATCTAGTCCTGGTCCAGGAGGTAGAGAAAAGAGGGAAGGTGGTATGACTAAAGCATGATGTGCTTTGGCTATACTTCCTGTCTATATATTATAGTAGTGCTCAGTCGAGCCATGAACATGACCTCATTGTGCTATTCATTGGCAAGAACACATAATAAGAGATGATTGTTGTTCAAATATTTTATAGGCAAAACTGGAAAGACAAACAAATGGTGACAGAAAATAGTTTTATACCCATTTTACAGATGGGGGCTAAGGCATAGAGAGGTCAGGAAGCTTGCCCAACATGACGCAGAAAGTCTGTGGAATAGCTAAGGATTGAACCATCATCTTCTGAGACCCAGTCCAGTATCTTAACAACAAAACTGCTGAGTAAAGCAGCGCACATATTTACATTATCATTACATAAAGGCCTCACAAGAAAAATACCTAGGGTGATAATAATTTCTTCTTGTTGCAAAGTACTGATGCTTGCAATGTGTTTCCTGTGGAAGTTCTACTGTATATGCAGCATATCCTCTTTGCTTATTTCTGATTCCCCCCTGATTTGCCACTCTATACCTCCCTTTGTGCTCTCTGCTGATTTTTTCACTAACAATTTATGTAGGATCAGTTCTGGTTAGGGATGTCTCATGACAGAACAATTTTGCCTTGTCTTTGGGTGACATCATTTTTTCCTTGTATGTTGCACCACTTTTATTCCTTTGTCGTCATGGGAGCATATGGCTCTATGTCTGTTGATTATCTTAATTGTGCATTAATTGACTATTAATTGAGCCAACCTGTCCTTTAGTTACAATTGTCTGCAGATGTACTGCCATGTTTTTAATTTATGGAGAAATTGCTTCCCATCCCATAAAATCATTTAATTAAACTTATCCATTCTTTTATTTTCTTCCTTTAACCACAATCCCCAGCAAACCATTTTCAAAGAAAATGGATTAAATGTTCATACATGAAAAGCACAGCCTTTCATTTACCAAATAAATAGAATCAACATGAAGATAGCAAACTACCTTTTGGAAATTAACTCTCTGCAGGAAAATAATGCTCAAGAAGCTTTTTCATTATGTTAAACAAATGTAGATCTGAGGAATGAACATTTAAAAGTTCATAACTAAGAAAAAAATCTTTGAAAGGTTTAGTTCTTCTCAAAATTTGTTATTCTGTCAAAATAATTCCTTCAGCACACATAAAGAGAGAGAATATTACACATTTGGAGTGTAATAGCTGTAATGAGAAAAGTAAGCATTGTGAAAACAAGAGCATTGACAACTTCACAATGAACAATATCCTGTTCTTTTTCTCTTCCAACAATTTGAGAAATTACAATATTTAAATTAAAGGCTACAGAGAAAATTGAGTGTCATGTATTCAA
The DNA here is from genome assembly GCA_007922175.1 of Pelusios castaneus. Lineage (NCBI taxonomy): Eukaryota > Metazoa > Chordata > Testudines > Pelomedusidae > Pelusios > Pelusios castaneus. The sequence goes on from ML685837.1 coordinate 5,714,288, forward strand.
AGAAATAGCAGGATTCCAGCTGTTTCATCCCTACTTATGTCTCTTGAGTTCCACATGCAGTAACAAAATAGACCAATCAAATTCCTGTCTTTTCTTCTCATAAATTAAGTGATTAAGTTGAGATGCCAGCATTGTTCTTCTTTTTTTTTATTATTTTAAAGAGCAGCAGTAAACACCTTACAAAACCACTTTTTCCTATAACATAATTAATCACAATCCTGCTTGCCTTACTGATACATTTCCAATTCAAGTCAAGTAGAACCTTATGTGTGAAAAAAGCAAGCAGGATTTGGCTTCATTATGGCTCTCATGCACAAGACATTAAGAAAATACAATCCCTTAATTGACAGTCATTATTGAAGATGAATGATTTCATCTAAAGCTGGTTGGGAGTCTTTCAATTGACTTCAGTGTGCTTTGGAGCAGGCCCAGAGTTTTCTGTTTTCAGGATGGGCAGTGAAAGGCCAAACCTCTCTGCCCCAACCTGCCCCATCAATGTACCACAGCTTAGTTCTTCAGATGTCTTCTCTAGGGCATGAAAGCTGAGTTCACTCCTGAAATCCTTGGCATCTTTGCCGAGGGAGTCAACTGATATGGTAAATTAAAAAACAAACAAACAAAAAAAAAAGGGGAGGATTGTCACTGATCCACAGGACAAACTATACCTCTGACCTTTAAACAAGGCAAACAAGGAGTCTGGTAGCACTTTTAAAGACTAACAAATATATTTATTGCATGAGCTTTCATGGGAGAAAATCCCACTTTGTCAGACGCTTGAAGACGGGGAGCATACAGAATGGGAGAAAAGTAAATGCAGGGGAGTATAAGTCATAGTAGCAGGTCAGACTGTTACAGCAAATCAAAGCAGTTGTTAAGATTCAAATGGTGGAGTACAGCAATTAGCAGGGAGGGATGTGAAGGGGGGAAGGAGAGCAAAATTATCTGTTATAATGGGAAAAGAACCCATTGTGCCTATTCAGTCCTGAGTTCATGGAGTCAAATCTGCATATGAATTCCAATTCTGCAGTTTCTCTTTGAAGCTTTGATTTGTTATTCATTTGCCTGAGTATGGCTATTAATGGAGAGATCAGGAAAATTGAAGTGTTCCCCTATTGCTTTTTGAATGTTGTTATTTCTTATGTCATATTTGGGTCCATTTTTTTTTTTTTTTGTGCAGACACTATCCTGTTTCTCCAATGTATAGGGTGGGGGTGGGGAGAGAGAATTTCTAGCACATGATGGCATAAATCACATTGGTAGATGAGCAGACCAATGTGGAAGTCACATGCAGAATTGGAATTCATATGCAGATTTGACTCTCTGAACGGTGGGCTGAATAGAGACTATAGGTTCTTTTCCCATTACAATAGATAATTTTGCTTTCCTTCCCACCCCCCTTAATCGCTGCATGCCACTTTTTGAATCCTAACAGCTACTTTGATTTGCTGTAACAGTCTGACCTGATCCTATGACTTATACTGCCTTGCATTTATTTTGTTCCCATTCTGTAAGTTCCCCATCTTCAAGCATCTGACAAAGTGGGATTTCTTCCCCTGAAAGCTCATGCGATAAATCAATTTGTTAGTCTTTAAAAGTGCCACCAGATGCCAGGGTTGTCTTGCTGAACTAGACTAGTGGTTCTCAACCTTTTATGGTTCATGACACACCTGGCAGCGTGTGGCAACCCTAAAGGACACACAAACCCACCCCTGCAGGCCAAATCCAGCCATCTCCCAGGCTCTCCACGACACACTTACCACTGTGTGGTGACACAGTAATGTGTCCCAACACAGTGGTTGAGAACCACTGAACTATATTAATACAGCTACCCCTTTGGAACTTAACCTTTACACATTGGGAATATTCCCTGCATAGTGCTAAGCCCTGAGCAATCTACTTTTCACATGAAGAATACTCGGGTTTTCCAAAATTGGGTCCCTGGCTTCAACATCTGTTTCTCACTGTAGATCCTTCAGCAGGTACAAAAGAGCTTGAATATCTGTCAGAGATTTGCCTTCTTCGGAGCTATACAACTAGCAGGTGTTTACAGTAACGGGGGACAATCTTTTCACAACTAGACAATGTTTTTTAGTTTGCTGCAATACAGTACTTGGGATATTAAAGGGAGAACGGTAAGGCAAAGTCTACCCCGCATACATACTTCCAATAAAGCCTGTCTTTCTTGCCCAAAGGTCCAAGATTCAACGCTCTGTGCATTGTACCCATGCAGTTAGATAACTGGTATACTTTCCCCTAAAGAGAGGCACAGTAAAGAACTCTGAAGTACTGGCTTGGAGATGTATATGCATGGGAATGTGTGTGGGTGTGTGCTGAACTGTGCTGCTGAGATCCGTGTCCAGGTACAAAAACCTTCTTAATAAAAAGTCCTTTTTGTTTACCCTATCCTGTGTGGACCTCCAATCTACTGAGTAGTCCAAACAAAGACAGTATATAGCAACAACTTTCTAAATACAGTCTGCTTGCACTTTAGTTCTTTGTTTCGTGTTCCAGTCACGCTGTTTTTACACGGCCTATCCCCCATAGTCAGCACTAAGTAAAGTTAATGTCCATTCATTCATCTTCCATTGTATCTCCAAATAAACTCTATTCACATGATGGCAGTTCTTGATAGATGATTCATACTCATGCAGACTTGTCTAAGTGACTCACATCTAGTCAATGCTATTCTCTATCCCGACAGAAATTAATCCCTTCATGTTTAGTGGATAAAAACACAAAATACAATAATAGGGACCACATCCTGAAAGAAATATTTCCTGAACTCACTCTTCTGGCCTCCAAACAACCCCCCAACCTCTCCAAGCTCATCCTGAGAAGCGAGCTCTCTACAGACCAGGATGCAGACACCAGACCCCTACCAGAATAACAGATACAAAGTCTGGAGACATTTCTCCACTGCTACAATGATCAACAGCTGCCCAATGACCATCACCACCACAACACACCTTTGAAGATCCATGGGTCCTACACATGCCTATTACAATATGTGGTCCACCTTATCCAATGCACAAAATGCCCCAACAGCTATGTAGGTGAAATGAGACAATCACTAGGCTCTCAAATGAATTCACACAGAAAAATGATAAAAGATAAAATACCATATCACCGTAATGGGTGAATGTTCCTCACAAAGTGATCATTCTATATCTGATCTCTCAGTGTTCACCCTCAAATCAAACCTGCACACCACCCTTGGGCTTACAGTTGGTGCAACATCCCATGCCAGAAAAATTCACCAACATTCTAATATGTCTGAGAAATTATACAACCATCTGTCAAGCTATCAAAAGAATGTGACATGAGTCATTCTTATAAGACCAATACCAGTAATCAATATTCATAGTCACCCTGTTGATCCATCATACAATTTAAGTATGCAGATTTGTCACACACTACAAAAGATGGAAGAAGAGTATTATAAAAGTCAGGAATGTTTCCAAACTGAAGAGTAGCACACGGGACATGCTGCACAAGGGGAAAAATATGTACTCTACTGACAGCATCAGATATTACATAAAAGAAGTCCAAAAGATCATGAATATTCCAACAATTAGTTGAGCTTTAGGGAAAGTATTTTCTGAACCCTAGCTCACAATTACACATTTTTAAAGAATTTTTCTGTTTGATCAATGACCCAAAGTCATTATTACTAATACCATTAATACCAGCACATTCCACGCACAGGACAAATTTCAAGATTTATCCAAGTAAAATAAGGAGACAAGAAAACAAAGGATTACCTATACAGATTTTTTTTACATTAGAAGCAACCATGAAAACAGCAGCTGTGGAAATATTAGGTTTCTTTAACTGACAGCTGAGGAAGAATTTAGCAAGTGATCATTAAGGCCATAGTATTGTTCTGTAATGGCCACCCACACAGTAATTAATCTTATTAATCAAAATCACTTTGGATTAAATGGAGCAAACATTCCCTGTTACAACAGAATGTATTATAAGTAACACATTTATTTTGGAAAAGCTTCATTCTTTCCCCTAAATTAAAGTGGAATAAAGCTAAGGCTCTTTTGGTTTTATCCACACACGCACACACTGTAGGTGGTCACTCCCAGCCTTCGGCGCTTGGAGAGGGTCTCCCCCCCTCCAAATAACAGGACTCTGAGGCATCACCCAGTACAAAGACCTGTGCAGATTTATTTACAACAGTGCAGAATACCATACCCAGTCCCAACCAAGTTCCTGTAGTGTAGGGCTCCTTGCCCTTACCAAACCAGGAGGCACACTGTGCTGACAAGCTCCCAGACAGGGTTTCGTCTAACCAGTCCTTAATAGTTTCCAAAGATGGAGATTCCACCACGTCCCTAAGTAACATATTCCCGTGCTTTCCAGTGAGAACGTTTTTTCCTAATATCCAATGGATTCAGAATGGATTCTTTGAGGACCTGCTCCATGATTTTTCCCGGGATTCAGGTGAGGTTGATTGGTCTGTAGTTCTCCGGATCCTCCTTTTTGCCTTTCTTAAAGATAGGTACTATATTTGCCTTTTCCCAATCATCCGGGACCTCCCCAGTTCGCCACGAGTTTTCAAAGTGGTCAGTGGCTCTGCAATCACATCGGCTAACTCTCTCAGCACCCTTGGATGCAGTTCATCTGACCCCATAGACTTGTGCATGTCTAACTTCTCTAAGTAGTCCCTAACCTGACCTTCCATCACCGAGGGCCGCTCTCCTTCTCCCCATTCTGTGTTGCCCAGTGCAGTAGCCTGGGACCTGACCCTGCCTGTGAAGACTGAGGTAAAAAAAAATCCATTAAAATTAAGATTGGAAAGAATTCCTTATAGTGAAAGATTGAAGGAGCTCAATTTATTCAGCTTATTAAAAATGTTATGGTGACTTGGTAGCCGTCTATAAATACCTACATGGGGAAGGTAGACAGGATGACAAGATGGGTGAGATACTGGTCAACTTTCTGTTAGTGAGAGAGGCAAGATTTTGAGCTTACTCATATCTCTTATTCAGATCTTCTTAGTCAAGTAATAGAAATTTGAGAATAGAGGACTCTTCAGTCTAGCAAACAAAGGTATAACAAGATCTAATAACTGGACGTTCAAGCTAGACAAATTTAGCTTAGAAAAAACAGGACAAATGTTAGCAGAAGGAGTACATTAGGAACTATTATCTGTATTCATTTATGTTGAAAAGAAAAAAGTTCTCACTTATTTTGCTATGTGTGCACCTTGTCTGATAAATCCCACTCCTATTAATGTTATCCTCATAATTCCTTCCTTGCCTCATAATTTGTGTTCTGATAAATCATATTTAACATCAGAAACATATATTTATAAAACAAAACCTATATTGCATGGTGCATATTTTGATAGATAAAGGAATGAAAGAGGCTAGGCTGGCTTCTCTATAGGTCAGAGTTATGATGGTTTGGCTGTCTTCATTTTGAATTTAAATGAAGTTGGCCATATTGTGCCTCTAGATCTACATATAGAATGGACCTTCTGAATATGTATCTGTCCCCTTCTGAAGCAAAAGGGGGGAAACAGGTTAACCATAGATCACCATCTGCTTTTGTACATGACTAATAATAATGGATTGATTTCATGATCCCAATTCAGTGCTTTAGAACAAGATGAAAGAACCATGGTCCTACCTAATATGCTCATTGGGGCAATTTGTTCCTGACCCAAAATGTAATGATCTGTTATAACACTGCATCCAAGCAAGAGTCACTGGGTGCATCTACACTTGTAAATAAAGTCAATTTAAGCCTGCTTAAGTCAATTTAATTTACTCTGCATCTACTCTACAATTTCCTTAAGTCGACTTAAGCAGCAGCTTAAGTCGACTTAAGGAAATTTTAAGTCGACTTTATAAAACCTAGTTTAAAGTTGACTTATGGGCTAAGTCGACTTTATTAAGTCAACTTAAGCCAGTGTAGATGTGGCTTAGCCCTACATCGACTTTAAGGGTCCCCAGAGCTCCCCCACTGATCTCCCTGCCAGGGTGCCTGGCACAGCCAGAGCCTGGAGTGCCCACACACAGGGCAGGACACAGCCCTGGCCACCCCCATCCCGTACCCTGCCCCTGTCCCTGTCCTTTAGTACAATGGGGCAAATGCTGTGCCCCCTGGCACTTTGAAAGATGTGCCTGCCCTCCCACCATGGACCACTCCCAGGTCCACCTAGCCCCTACAAGTCGACCTAAATTTACAGTGTGGACATGCTAAGTCAACTTAACAAAGTTGACTTAAAGTTGACTTTGTTAAGTCAACTTAGCCAAGTTGACTTATTTTGACAAGTGTAGACATAGCCATTATGATTCAGCATCCTATCAGTCTTGTACTATGGTTATACAAGAAAGGCAATCAAGTACTAGATTGCACTTACCTAAGACATCACACAGACCATAGTGGCATTTAGGATCCATGGGTGTCTAATATTTTTTCTCACAGGGAAAACATATTCTCTTACTCAAGCTGACAAATAAGAGAACATGGCAGATGTATGTCTGAGCGGTAGTGGAGTTACTTAGTATGTTCCTCTCCACAGTACTCTGCAGTCCTCCTAATTTTTGACTAATTATAGGCCAACCAACATATCACACAGAGAAAGATTGCTTTGCTGAGCACCACCACCCTAAAACTCAGCAAGTTTAACATAACTGTTCTTGTCCATGCTATGGCCACCTCTAACTTTTTTATGTTCACGCTCAGGTGTGATGATTTTACTTTAGCCTATAGCTTCCTGATTCTTTATGTTCATTCCTATTTGCCACATAATCTGTGGCACAGAAACAAATGTGAGTAGTTCTCCCCTTAGGCTTTATTCTGTGCGAAAGGACATTTCACACTCAATTCTTAACAAGCTAGTGTTCTGTGCCCCTTTAATAAGTTGCTCATTTCGCTAAGAAATTTGCTACCAATTGACTTCAGCTCTTAGTGACTGAGTTTGTCCCCTAGTTCCTTTGAGTTGCGTGGAAAGAGAATACCCATATGCTCGCGTGTAATACTACAGGCATTCTGATAACCTAATAGACTTCCAAAATGCCTGCTGTATATAATGTGCTTTTGTTAAAAGCCAGGACTACTAGTGAATGCTGTAGCTTCCTTCGCAACATTTGCTGATGATCCTTTGTTATGCAACCGTCAACTGGTATTAATAAATAAAGATTCATTTGTTTTGTTACAGAAAAGAGAGAGTACTTGCAACCCTAAGGAGACTAAGTAATTCATCCAGAAATATGATTGATTCCTACATATGCCATGCCTTCATCAAATGCACCAAAGGTGGACATTAATGAAGGGGAGTTTGTAATTGGCTTGGGAATCAGTTGACCTGGGATCACCATTGAGAACCCATAAAAGGGGGAAGCCATATGTTAAAAAGTTTTACAGATGGAATATGAAGCAGTGCATGCTATTAAAATGTAAGAACTGTATTACATCTACTTCCTCCAAGTAACTGCATTTTAAATAAGACTTTTCAAGAGAATCATGGTGTTAGCTGTGTTGATAATCAGATCTTGTATATCCGGACAGCCAGCTTAACAAATTAGTCATCTTGATCGTGCAGTTCCTCATTTTATATGAGGAACTGCATAGTCTGACATATATTTATTTGACCCATAAGTATTTAGGAATCAGGAGCAGGAAGTATTCCAAGACAGACTTTGCAAAAACAATCACATGCCCCAATTTAAATTTAAAAACACCTGCAAAAGGCAGGCTCATTTCTTCTTCCTCCTTCAAAGAAATACAGTATTACATTTTTATTCATATTCTACTTATATAATGTTTTTCTTTTAAATGAAAGGGATTCTAAACCATGAGAAGGGATAACATTTATATTTTAAAGCACTGCATCTGGTACTCACCAAATATTAGTTTGTTTTAAGGTATTTACTTGATGATTTCTGGGGAAAAAATGTTACTGTGTAGCCTGCTGTGCAGGTCCTGCTCACTTCTCTCTCTTCTATGTAAAAGCCTTTGATTTACGGAAAAAATGTTAAAGGATTATATGGTCCCTCATGATTTGTGTTTCAAGAATTCTAATTACGATTCAAGGAGCTCTTTAACATTCTCTTTGTATAATGAAGACGAGTATTACTCTTTAATCATTACTTGATGGATTACAATCATCATGTCTAGACGAAGTGAGTTCATGTTTTTCTTCTCGAAAAATTAGTGAGCAACAATTATGTAGCTTGTCCCATTATTTATTTTTATTTTATTTTATTTTTGTAAGGCAAGCTTTAAAAGCTTGAAGACTTCCAAGAGCTGGAGATCTTGGAAGAAGAGAAATAGATCAATAATCCCATGGTTTAAATAACAAAACCCTTTATCCAATGAGGTAACTACTATGGACTTTCCTTATTTGTTTGTATTTGATTCCCTTTGAATATGTATGGAACACTCAAAAATTTGCTAAAGAGGCCAACGGCATATTGGGCTGCATCAGTAGTGGGAGTAAATGAGGTCCTAATTTGTGCTTCAGAAGCTGATGATGGTGGGAGAGACCAAGCTTAATTCTCCAATCCCTATGATGAGTTTTCAGGCTGCTATTTAGTTGAAAACAGAGCATATCCGGCATAGACATCACTAAAAGGTGCTAAACATGGGGCCATCATTTTAAAATGACACTTCATAATGGAAGTCCGCCTCAGTGTCCCCTGGTGACATTAAGTGGGTGTTCTCACTCATTGTGAGCACACAAACCACTTTTCAAAATGTGAAACTGCAAATTCATATCAGGATTTTTAAGAAAATTATTTCTAACCTCTTCCCCTCTTTCCTAGTTAGAGAAAAGGGCTGATTCTGTTCTGAGGCATTCTCAGATAATCTGTAGAATTAGAGTTCCAGTTTAGGATGCCACCTATATATGCCATAAAGGACCCCCTTCCCCCATTCTCCATACATATGGGATTTTCATTAGGGGAGCAGACAAGCAAGTGGTATGTCAGCTGTCATCAGAGCAGGGTGTAAATATCACTTGGTATCCGACCAGGAGCTGCTAGGAGACAAAATTGTCCTTACCACTGATCTATTCCTACAGAATCAGTTATGCCACTTGGTTCACACTGCTTTTTCCTTTCATCTGTTTGGCCTTGTGTCTTTTCACAAGGATCTCACTATTGCTATCACTGCTTTTTTATTTACGCAGCAGCATTGGGCAAGTGGCATTTTAGGCAGCAAATAAAAGGTGCCTGGCTTTTGGGATCTGCAATTTAAGATGTAAACTGAGGTTCCATCCACCCCCAACAGAGTGTTCTCTTTATGCTGTATGTGAATGCACTCTTGGCACTTTACATAGAGAGGATCTATAACTGAAATTTGGCCTCTGTGGGGTTCAACAGCTCAATATCAGTCCTGTTTGAAATGATGAAAGGGCGTGGACTGGGAATTGAGCAACGGCACCTAAATATTAACACTAGAAGTGAATATTTGGTTTGTTCAGTGGGGTTAAGTGGTTGTTTTGATAAGTACCATCATTAAGGAACTCAAAATAAGCTCTCTCTATCTTTAAGGGTTTGTGTGATGCAACATGCACCATCTTTGATTTGTTTTCTCTGTCCACATTCATACCCTCAGTTGATGATTAAATGTTGTCAAAGAAACACAGAGTGCATATTTGTGCGTGTGTGGTTTTGGGGCGGGGGGTTAAGTAGATCTGAATCAGTTTAGTTATATTTTTGGCAAATTTCATTCACTTCATCTTCTTGGCATTTCATTATATTTTATGATCACAAAGTCAACTATCCAGTAACAAAGCGAAATACAGCTCTTTGAAATAAATGTTGTCATTAACAAGCCATGCCAGGTGCAGTGACAGATTTGCAGCTGTAATGAATAACATTTTCCTCAAAATTCTCCTGTCTGACAGAAAAGCTGTGATATTACTGCAGGCAACAGTGTTGGGAACGAAAAGATTGATTGATTCAAACGGATAATTGAAACCTCAGGACTGTCACAGGCATGTCAACCTAACAACGAAACTAGGACTCTAAGATAGCATTTACCACGTAACTGCTTCCCTGCGAATAAAAAGACTACACATCCACATGTTGAAGACATGGAATATTTCTTAATGAACATGACTTAGAGGTTTGTAGCCATGAATTAGTCCATCATAAATGATAAATCTTGTTCTCAAAAGCAAAAATAGATTTGGTAACTGCTGGTGTATCAAGTTCCCTGGACTCAGCAAAAGACTTATGGTATAAGTATATTTATGGGTAAGTAGAGAGATAAGTCATGAAATGCGTCATAATAGTGTCCTGCGGGACCCTGAGTGAGCCTGAAGCTGGGCCACCAGAGTGAATCTATCAACCCTTTATGCTATAAGATAAGGCCTATGTTAACAGCTTTGTTGTAAGTAATGCTAAAGAGAAAACATTCTCCATGATTAAGAGGTTTTGTGGCAACAGCATGAGTTAAAATTCCTCTTTTGACGTTTCGCTTGGCAAGCAGCTTTGTGGTTAGCAAGCTTGTGCAAGTGTACCCTTAAGAGGACAGAGGATGGGCCTCTTGGGAGTGAAGAAAATCCCCTCCCACCCCCACCCCATGTAAAATTGCTAGATGCAGCAGCTTTTACGAGTTGCAATTTTTATAGTATATGCAGTAGTTTTTATGGCATGGTATGTCTTAAAAATTGCTAAGGGCAGCAAGAATTATTGGAAAAGAGGTGCATGTGTGGTGTGAGTGGAAAGTCCCTGATTGAGGGAAGTCCCTGATTGAGGACCAATTGATCAGGGAACAGGACTGGTGACAGGAGACCCAGGGGTGCCAATAAAGAAAGGAGAAGTGACTGGTCGAAAACAACTTCAAATAAGGATGAAGGAGGATGGAGAAGAACACCCCCCAGGATACCCCCCCTAATCAATTCATCCATAAAACAGCTCGACTCGGTAATTAAGGGGAGGAAGACTGACATCAAAGCAACGCACACCGCAACTTCCTCACCCACTCAAGCCTTGGCACCTGGGCTAACTTTAACCTGGTTAGTCTTAAAGGCTGCGTCTACACTGGTAAATTAAGTCGACTTAAGCTTGGCTTAAGTCGACTTAATGTGCCCTGCGTCTACACTACACTTTGCTTACGTCGACTTAAGCAAAATAAAGTCAACTTAATGAAAATTAAGTCGACTTTATTAAACCTACTTGACCTAAGGCTTAATTCGACTTTTTAAAGTCGAATTAAGCCAGTGTAGCCCTGGGGTAGTCCTAAGTCAAGTTAGGGCTACCTCAGGACTACACCAATGCCCTCCCTGCCGGGGGGGGGGAGGCACAAGGGGAGCCTGGTATGCCCCGCAAAGGGCAGGGCATGTGGGCAGGGTGTGACGCTGTCTGGATTTAGGGAAGCATTTATGATATTATTTTCAATGGATATCTCATAAATGCTCTATAATCCATAATGGTTGTATTCCTTATGTCTTTAATGGCCCATCAGGTAACTCCCTGGGACCATTGTCCTAGCACATTCCTAAACATTAAGGACACAATGGTTTTAACATAAGTTAAAGTATGACTATAACATCAAATTCTAACTTCTAATCAAAATAGAATTCCTAGACATAAACTATATAATCATTCCCAGCAAATTACTACCTTTTTATTGATACCAAACATGACATAGTTCCTATGGATTATAGAGCATTTATGAGATATCCATTGAAAATAATATCATAAATGCTTCCTAAATCCAGACAGCATCACACCCTGCCCACATGCCCTGCCAGGGTCCCTGTCCCCCTTTGCCCCATTGCACACAAGGGGTGCCCCCCCGCCACCGTGGACCTACCCAAGATCCCCCTATCCCCACAAAGTTGACCTAGAGCATCCAGTGTGGATGCTCTAGGTCGACTTTGTAAGTTCCCCTTTAAGTCGACTTTAAATTTAAGTGTAGACACACTAAGTCGACTTAACTAAGTCGACTTTAAGTCGACTTAGTTAAGTCAACTTAGTTAAAGTCGACTTAAAAGTGCAAGTGTAGACATAGCCATAGTTAGCTCTGTGTATTGTAATTATGAATGGTGTGAGTGAGTGGATGTGTGGTTGGAAAAGTGTTATTTGCTACAGCTTATGCTGATTGTTCTGTTGTTTTGCTTACATCCATTACTAGGGTTAAATGATATATGTTATGTGTTGTATGTTATACTATTTGTTATATTCACCTGGAGTCAGCAGCCCATGGGGAGCAGCATGAGCTCCTAATCTTTGGATTAAAATCTCATGGCCTGTTGTATCCTTTGTGTTGCCCTGCTTAATTGCTTATAGTGTATTGTCACTAAAATGCTGCTAAACCTTTCCTAAATTTGTATCCACATTGTCAATAAAAGTTACATAAAATGTGATCAATACAAAAGGAGCATCCAGTGTCTCTCTCTTCCTTTCAGACCCCGCATAACAGTAGACCTTTGAGATAGCAACCAATGACATCATTGTAAAACTTGGTTGCTTAAAGTTAGACACTTTAGTCAATATTTGTTCCTCCTCCCTACATAAGTGTTCTGTTTTGCAGAGACACTGAGCATTTGCTTATTAGATTTGTAAGTAATAAGCACCTGAATAATCTTAGGTATGCAAAAGATGAGAATAGGATGCCAGTTTTTCCACTCCAATGGATGTCGGATCAGGCCCCAAATTTGGAAATCATGTCATGAATGCGGAAGACTTTTTCATAGATTCCAAAACCAGCAGCGAATCATTGTGATCATGTAGTCTGATCTCTTGTATAACACAGGTCACAGAGTTTCCCCAAATAATTTCTAAACCAATATATTTTAGGAAAAGTATCCAATTTTGATTTAAACATTATCATTGTTGGAGAATGCACTATGACACTTGGTAATTAGTTCCAGTGGTTAATTGTTCTCACTATTAAAACTTTACATCTTATTTCCAGCCTGAATTATGTAGCTTCAACTTTTATCCATTGGGTCATGTTACATATCTATCTGCTAGATTGAAGACCCCCTTTTTAATACATGTTCCATATGTAGAAATTTAGGGTGTGTCTACACTTGCAAGTTAGGTTGACTTAAGAAGGCTTAAGTTGACTTAAACTACTCCACGTCCACACTAGGCTTTCCTTAAGTCAACTTAAGCATTTCTTTATGTTGACTTAAGGTAAAGTTAAGTTGACTTAATAATACCTCATTTTAGGTTGATTTAACACTTAAGTCAGGGGTTGGGAACCTATGGCTCGCGAGCCAGATGTGGCTCTTTTGATGGCTGCATCTGGCTCGCTGCCAGTGTTCCCTCTAAGCTGCGCGGGTGCGCGGCCGCGCAGTGGCCGTCGCAACCCCCGCGCAGCAGTGAGGGACCCCCGCGCAGCCCGGCAGCCCCCGCCGCTCCCTCCAACCCCCCGGGGCCGCGGCACACCCCGCCTGCACCCGGCCTCTGGGCTGGCCCTCCCCGCCCCCAGGGTGGGACAGGCAGGCTCAGATCAGGAGCGCGGGCCTGTCTGCCTGCCTCACACAGCTGGGGCAGCGGGGTGGCTGCGGCAGCGGCGGGATCCCGGGCTCTCACCCCCCGACCGCCTCCTTCCCGGGGCTGGGGCCGGGCTAATCCACGGCCCCGGCCTCCCAGCACGGGGCCGGGATCAGCCTCCGGGGCTGGGGTCTGCTCCCCCCCCCACCGGCGGCTTCCCAGGGCCGCGGTAGGGTCCTCCCCCGCCGGCGGCGTTGGCTTTCTTTCTTTCTTTCTTTCTTTCTTTCTTTCTTTCTTTCTTTCTTTCCTTCCCCTTTCTTCTTTTCTTCTTTTTCTTTCTTCTTTCTCTTCCTTCCTTCTTTCTCTCCCTTTCTCTTCCTTCCTTCTTTCTCTCCCTTCTCTCTTTTTTCTTTCTCCCTTTTTCTTTCCTTCTTTCTCTCCTTTGCTTTCCTTTTTCTTTCCTTCTTTCTCTTCTTTGCCTTCCTTCTTTTTTCTTTCTTCCTCTTTCTCTTCCTTTCTCTTTTTTCCTTCTTTGTCTTCTTTTTTCTTTCCTTCTTTTTTCTTTCTTTCTCTTCTTTCCTTCCTCTTCCTTCTTTCCACTTCTTTCCTTCTTCTTTTTTCTCTTCCTTCCTTTTTCTCTCTCTCTTTTCCTTTCTTCTCTCTTTTTCTCTCTCTCTTCCTTCCTTCCTCCCTTCTTTTTTTCCTTCCTTTTTAAAAAAACCCAACCTTTAAAAATTAATTTTAATTAAAAACCTTTTTTAAAGGTTTTTTAAAAACCTTTCTAAAATTAAATTTCAATTAAAAGTAATTCAAATTCAATTAATTAAAACATAAAATGCACACATTTACTTGTATTTAGTTTTAAACATATTGTATGGCTCTCACGGAATTACATTTTAAAATATGTGGCGTTCATGGCTCTCTCAGACAAAAAGGTTCCCTACCCCTGACTTAAATCGACAGGGATTAGCACCTAAATCCACTTTATTAAGTCGACTTCAAGTGTTAAGTCAATTTAATAAGGTGGAAAAGGGGTTATGTCTACACTAGAAAAGTTAAGTCGACTTTTCTTAAGTCAACTTAATAAGGTCAACTTTAAGTCGACTTAAAGTTGACCTTATTTAGTCGACTTAATAAAGTTGACTTAACTTTTTTAGTGTAGACATAGCCTTACAGACTATAATCCAGTCACCTCTTATTCTTCCCACTGTTAAATTAAATAGATTGAAATTCTTGAGTTTGTCACTATAAGGCATGTTTTCTAATCCTTTCATCACTCTTCCCTAAACCTTCTTCAGTTTATCAATATACATCTTGAATTGTGAACACAAGAACTGGATGCAGTATTTCAGTTGTGGTTGCATAAACATTAGCTTTTTGGCCACAGCATCACACTAGGAGCTCATGTTCAGCTAATCATCCACCATGACTTTTTTCAGTCACTACGTTCTACAAAAGAGACCCCATCTGGTAATATGGTCTACATTTTTTTGTTTCTAGATGTATACATTTTCATTGAGCCATATTAAATCAAATTTTTGCTTGTGCCCAGCTTAACAAAAGATCAAGTTTTCTCTACATCAGTGACTTCTCCTTTTCACTATTTATCATTTTGTCAGTAAACGTTATGTTTTCTTTCTAGTCATTAATAAATACATTAAATAGCATAGTGCAAAGAACTGAGCCCTCCAGAATCCCCCTAGGAACACACCGATTCTATGATAATTCCCCATTTACAGTTACATTTTGAGATGTATAATTTAGCTATCTTCTAATACATTTAATAAATGCCATGTTAATTTTATAATCTCTCTAGTTTTCAAATAAAATATCTAGTTGTACCACGTTAAATGCCATAGAGAAGTATAAGTATATTACATAAACATTATCATCTTTATCAACCAAACTTACAGTATCATCAGCAAAAAAATATCAATTAGCTGATAGAATCTAGTTTCTATAGACCCATGATGATTGGCATTAATTAACCATTCTTTAATTCTTTATTAATCAAGTCCTGTATCAGCTATTCTATTATCTTGCCCAGGATCAATAATCGAATGATAGGCCTATAATTAACTGACTTTCTTTGAGTCTCCTGGAACTTTCCCAGTGCTCCAAGATCTATTGAAAATTAACTTTAACAATCCAGCTTGTTCCTCAGCCAGATCTTTTAAAACTGTTGCATGCAAGTTATCTGAATCTGCTGATATGAAAATGTCTAACTTTAATAAATTCTGTTTGACATTCTCTTGTGATAATAATGGAAAGAAATGGAAAGAATATCATCATACAATATAATTGCATCATGTCTTTTCCCCCACTAGATACAGAACAGAAATATTTATTAAAAAGTTCTTAATATTATGAATTTTATTGATAATTCTATCATTTCCATCTAGTAATGGACCAATCCCAATACAAGGATTCTTTTTGTTTCTAATATACCTTAAAAATCTTTATTTTCATTAACTCTGCTGGCCACAATCTTTTTCCTTGTATCCCTTTGCTTCCTTTATCAATGTTCAATGATCCTAGGTTCTGATTTAAATTCATTACAGTACACTTCCCCTTTCTTCCATTTGTTACATATTATTTTTTCATATCTCCCTTCATTTCCTCTCTAAACCAGGCCTTTCTCAATTTTGGGATTGTGCTTTTGGGCCACTAATAAAGTGTTCTTTAAAAATTCCTAATTATCATTCATATTTTTCTGGGTAAATTCTTCCTCCCAGATGATTTTGCTCAAATTGCTTTCAGCTTTGTGAAATAGGTCCTTTTAAAAACCAAGGATAAATTTATCACGGGTATGGACTTTGTACATTATAAATGTGATCAAATCATGATCAATTGTACGTTAGTGATCCTTATTTTATAGCTCTATGCTCAGTTACTCTTTATTTGTCATGACAAGGTCTGATAGTGAATTCTCCCCCTGCTGGATGCAATACTTTTTGAATTAGGAAATTTGAGTGAGGAATTCTGTCACTTGAAATAAAAGTAAGACCAAGATGTTTAGATCCCAATTTTAGTCAATTTGTAAGGTTGTTTTTTTTAAAAAAAATTACTTTTAACTATTGTTTATAATCCACTTGCAACTGAAATCTACTTTAACATAATTAGTTTTCCTCTTTCTCACTTTTGTTATTATAGGGAGATGATTATATAAACATACAAATTAAAACACTGCATCCACCAATGAATTCCTTCCTTATTTCAGATCCTCAGCTGCTATTAAGTCTTATGGGTCAAATGATTTCAATGCTGTTGTGGATGCAAGATTTTATTGGTCTTGAATTTCTATGTTTCTATAATCATCTCCCAATAATAACAGAAGTAAGTGAGAAAAAGGAAAACAAATCATGTTAGATTAGATTTCAGCGGTAAGTGGATTATTTATAAACAATATGTAAAAGTATTTTTTTTAAAAAAGGAAAAGAAAAATATTTACAAATAGGCTAAAATTGGGATCTAAACCTCTTGGCCATTCTTTTTTTTCTTTTCTTTTTTTTTAAAGTGACAGAATTCCTCACTCAGATTTTCTTATTCAAAAAGATATTGCATCCAGCAAGGGGGGAATTCATTATTAAACCTTGTCTTGACAGATAAAAAGGAACTGATCACAGACGAAACAATAAAACGTAAGTGATGGTTGCAGATAGAATGATGCTTTTAAACAGCATCTATATAACGGGGTAAATCTGCTGTATCTTATAGTATATGGCTTTTTAAAATGTGTATTGCAGTAGCAGCATCTCCAGGGATAATGGTGGGTTTACACTTGAATAAGGAATAATTGCAGATAATGGCTCTGACAGCCTGAGCAGATTAGAGGATTCAGCAATGGTTTGATCACTACAGAGAAAATACTAATTTAAAACCCAGTATTCCTTTCTTTGACCTTTATGCCTCATTATTGTGTTGATGTAAAGAGTTAACTTCTGGCAAGGTTATTATTATTTTACATGGCTTTGCTAAGGAGGTAAAACTGTGTCATTTATTACAGTTTTTTCTGTCTCTAATGACATTTGACATTTTATAGTCAAGGTGGTAGAAGGATTCCTAACTTTGTTACTAATTTGAACACTTGTGCCAACCGGATGGTAGGAGATTTGGACGTCAATTAACATTTAAAGGGAGTGCCCAGTCTGGGGTCAAGATTGCCTCTCTGAAGGTGTGTAAAGAGGAGGACATACTGCACTCCCTCCTATTCACATAACCTACCCCTTAATAGGAATGAGGTATGAAATTAGCTCTTCTAATGATTTTTCCATTATCGAGCCAATTATTACATTAGGCATAAGTATAATATATATATAGGGCTCATAACAATTGCATAGAATGAGATTTTTACTTACAATCTCCCATAAAAAATTCTAAATTACCAAGAGTCCTTTCATTTTGCTATAATATTGCTATTTAGAAACTATTCTGCATAGAAATTAGGAAATTAAAACCTATTTGCAGTTCACAGGAACACGACTCTTCATAGTACATCCTCATGGTCCATACAGTGAGTTCCTCGAGGTAAAGGAGCAATTCAAGGGATAGTGGTGGCTGCTTGTAAAGGCAAGTAGCACCACTTCCTGTGCTATCCCAGTTGTTATCTATGGCACATTCTCCTTAAATTAATACACGTGTAGGACACAAATTATGTAGGTGACAGTAAAATCATGGCATGTGATCACATTCCAATACAACAGCTCACAGGAACAAATACTACCCTCATTTAATACCCAGGGCATCTCATTGATGTCAGTGGAGCTTCACAAGTGAAACTGGAGCAGAATCTAGCCTCATGTTTATCCAAGTAAATATTCATGACCTCTTTACATCTTCACATCTTTGAGACCGCATGGAAAAGGTGGGGCCTTCCAGATAAATATAATACAAAATTGTTAGAAATAGCTAACTATAAAAAATCAGATATACAAGGCTAACCAAATGGCCATGTTACAAAGAAGACATGGCAAAATGCATTGAAAACAATCACATTTAAATCTTCACTTGAACGCAATGGCTCTTCACTTCCACCAAACACATTGATTGTAATTATACATGGTTCTTTATCTCACACAAATGAGAGGAAATATTTCTTGAATCCTCCTCCTCAATCTAGACCACTGTAGGAGGGAAGAAAGAAAAGCAATTGAAACGTCACTGAGCAAGGACAACAAAAAAAGAGAAAGAAGAGGAAGAGAAAAGCAGAGGAAAAGAATCAGATTTGCAGACAGGTTTAAATCATGCAGCTCTTTGTGAAGTCAACCAGAGCATCTCCTGAGTACGAGGGATGATTAAGGACTGCAGAAATTGGTGCACAAATTAAAATTACAGTTCAAACAATGTTCATAGAGAGAAGAGAGAGGAAGCGTAAAGAGACTGGGAGAGGCCTAAGGGAAGTTTGTATAAAGATACATAGATAGAGAGAAAATTAGGGAAAGACAAAAATAAAATGAGACAGGCCAGATCCTCAGGATAGCTTGAGCTGCCTCATTTTAGGATTTGGTCCTGACAGAGCAGCAGACAGAATAATGGTAAAGGAGAAATAGAAACACAACAAATGGTAAAAAACGATTTAATTTAACGTCAGTAGCAGGGTAAAACCTATACAATTGATCCAAAATATTATTTTATACCAGGCTTTATTGAGTGTTTTATTTTTAGCTACTGTGATGAAAATTGTTACTTGGTATCTTTCAAGGTTATTTCATTTCTATATTGCTCTAAAGGTGACATGAAGAAATATTAAAGGAGTCTCAGCATTTTGTTCCATCTAATCTGAAGGTGTGATGTCTAAGGCTATGATTCAAACAAGGCTACATAGGTCATGGAGGTCACAGATTCAATGATTTTACAAGACCTTCCTGACTTCTTGCAGATTCCAATAATTCAGCCTTGAGTGGTGGATCTCGGGCTGTGGCTTCAATAAATCTGTGATTTATTGTGCACATCCTATCTGTGACGTTTAATAAAAATACCTGTGTCAAAATCATAGCCTTAGTGATGTCAGTCTTCTTCGCCTTGGTGACCTGAAGGCATCTAACTTGTTTAAGTAATTTTTAAGTTACTCGGTTGTTCTGTGAGGATGACAAATGCACAATCCGGTTGTAGAATAGGAGCTGGAAGCGGATGGACCATGATCAATGTAGATGGAATCAGCAGTAAATTAAGCTGCCAAACTCCAATAAATTTCTAATTGTCATGAGTGAATGTAAATTTTTCAAAGATTTATATCTTAGTCAAGTTTGGGCATATTTTCACAAGGACAGCAAAAGACACCCCAACAGCAGAGCACCTCCCCACTAAAGATAATGCCCTTGCTCCAAATCATAAAGGCTGTGTCTACACTTGTAAATTAAGTCGACTTAAGCTTGCTTAAGTCGACTTAATTTACCCTGCGTCTACACTATAGTTTCCCTAAGTCGACTTAAGCAAGTTGCTTAAGTCGACTTAAGGAAAATAAAGACGACTTAATGAAAATTAAGTTGACTTTATAAAACCTCAGTTTAATTTGATTTAGGGCTTAAGTCAAATTTTTCAAGTCGACTTAAGCCAGTGAATATGTGGGGTAGCCCTAACTCGACTTAGGGCTACCCCAGGACTCCACAACTGCCCTCCCTGCCGGGGGGGGGCACAGGGGGAGCCTGGCATAGGACCCTGCCCCTATGCCCTGCCAGGGTCCCGGTCCCCCTTTGCCCCATTGTACCTATGTACAATGGGGCAAAGGCTGAGCCCCCTGGCACTGGGCAAGGGGTGCCCCCCCTGCCCCTGCGGACCTGCCCTAGGTCCCCCTAGCCCCTAGAAGTAGACCTAGGCATCCAGTGTGGATGCTCTAGGTCGACTTTGTAAGTTCCCCCCAAAGTCGACTTTAAATTTAGCTGTAGACTCACTACGTTGACTTAACTAAGTCAACTTAGCTAAAGTCGACCTAAATTTTCAAGTGTAGACATAGTAAAGGCACTAAAGGTTCTGAATAAAATGGTTGTAACAATTTTTAAACATGAGAAAAAAATGTAATTTTTCCAACTTTATTCTAGAAAAGGCTGAATCATTTTAAATTATTTTTTCCACAGATGTTCAACCTCAGTCAGACAACCGGCATAGAACATTTCAGCCCAAAATGGTTTGGGGAAGTTACAAGAATTGAACACTGGATCTTATAATGGAAAGCACTGGGCAACCTTCACTAGCTAATCTGCCTATAATAAAAAAATTAGAATTGGTGATTTTTGCACAACTTAATGGAGTCCTGAAGCTAGCTGGAACATAATACAGTTTGCTCTAAACCCTTCACCAGACAAAGGAGACAAATCACACACATGGAGGGCAGTAATAGCATATAGTATGTTGACTGTTACATTATCTCTATTTTATTCATTTATTGCTATTTCTGGAGTACTCATCAGCTTATATTTGTTTATTTTCTATAGTACTTCTCCCCTTTTATTATATTTACATTTTATTATAGCATATTTATAGCTGAGCTGTTTTCACAAATTTCCTCATACAGTAGCAGTGTTGACATATAAGGTATTGTTTTTAAGACATATTGTCTTTACTGCAGACACGTTTTCCATTGCTGAATTCCATTTTCTTGCATTTTCAGATGATTCAGGTGTTTCTGTGTTTATTTGGAACCTACCACTTATATGCAGGAATGCGAAATGCCATCTTCTTTTACGATAACATAAGATGATTTCACAGCTCTTTAAACAATTTCTAAAAAAATTAAGCAATATGAAAATTTTAAAAAGTAATGCACAAGAAACGGGAAAAACAGCAGGAATCAATGGATAATCCAGGGGAAACATGTAACTGTAGCACTGACAGTAAATATTTCCAAGACCTGTACTTGAGTGCATTTAGTTGTTCAAAATCCCAGATTTTATTTACTCATTCAACTTAAATAGCAGATTTTGAAAATAATTCTAATAATTTTGTACATCCCATTTTGTGCACCTACCTCCATGATTACTCAGAGTTCATTGTGAGATAATTTTAGCTTTTAGGATTTTTGTACGGGAAAGTACCAATATGAAAGGATTTCTCCTCTGTTGACTACCTATCATATTGAAGTATCAAATGTTGACAAGATTTTCAGTATATTTTCTTCCATTCAGCGTATATATTTTATGAAGATGTTATCATTCTTGTCTTGTGTAGGGCCTAGTAATGACATACACTGCTGCAACTGTCTCTCAGAGCTGAGTTCAATTTCTGGCCTTGGTTTCTGTCTCTTTCATGGACTATGAATGGGGTATCATGATGTACTCCTACAGCAGTCTCATCCAATCACCATAGTGATATCTGCAAGGTGGGGAATGTAGAGTACAGGAACAAGGAAAGAGAACCTTCCCTTCCCTTAGCAAAGGACAAAATTGCTGAGATTTAGAAACTTCAATTAAGTTGAAATAATAAAACAAAGCACTATAATGATCTTTGGTGCCTGACACAAACAGAAATAGTCAAAGCAGAGTATCAGTCAACAGCCTAGCTGAATTGATTATGACTAATTAATTATTGAAAGAAGCAATAATAAAATGTATTTTTAAAGTAGATTCCATTTTATTAATCCATTGAAATGAACTTGAATACCCGTTTCCCTACCCCATCTCTCTCAGTTCCAAGACATTCGCAGACAGAAAGCTTCAGGTCAGAGTCCAAAGTACAGGCAATGTGATGAGTTTATTGTGGCTAAACAAGCAAGCATAAAATCATAGCTCTCTACACATATAGAGCTTCCTTCCTCTTAACCATAGCTCTATATACTGATAAAATTTCCTTCCATCTATCTCACCATAGTACTCTATATCCAGTGAGCTTCCTCAACCCCTCCTTCTTAGTAGGCTTAAGTATACCTGTAGCACGCATTGCTGGTACCACCTCTTCCAATTTATGGTCATATTCAGTTTTGGAGGGTCTTGACTCTAGGGGTTTTGGTATCACCTCTTTTCTACCACCTGGGAAGGGTAGAAAGCAAGCTTATATTTTGGCCATCATCACTTTTATGGTCCTTTTTCATTTCTGTCTCACATCTCCCTTTATGCCCCCCTCCTTGCTCCTCCAAATTGGTTCCTTGAGCTTGCTCTGTCATATATCTTGAAGAAGAGTTAGAGCTTTCCTTCATTTGTATATTCCTATATCAAACCCCCACTACACCTCAAAGCATTTTAATCACATCTCTTATTTCTTTTCACATTAATAAAGAAACCCCATCTGATTGTGGGTAGGCAAAAGTAACACACAGTGTCTTTGTTCTTTATTTGCATGTATGTCTTAAAGACCTCAGTTTTCAGGCAGACAAACAGGCAGCTACAGAGGCCTAAAAACTTATACAAAGTTTTATATTGCTTATCCTAACATGAAAATTCATTTGTATACCAGTGAGCTGCCCATAAATTGAAAAACATTAGTAATCTCTGTACTGTAGATATTTACCTAATCAGTTCCTTGGGAAGCCATAAACTGTAAACTGGCAGGGATGGATGAAGCAAATTAACAATTTATAGAATAACATAAATCATTATTCAATTGTATGAGCCTGCTTGGGCAATATTTGATTCATGGATATTTTTTTCTCCTGCATTGAACTGTGCTCTGATGCTATAAGGAAACAATATCAAACTCCTTGGTTATGTGTACACTTGAAAAGTTAGGTCGACTTTATGAAGTCGACTTAATAAGGTCGACTTTAAGTTGACTTAAAGTTGAGCTTATAAAGTCTACTTAACAGAAGTGGACTTAACTTTTCAAGTGTAGACATGGCCCCTTTTTGACCTTATTAAGTCGACTTAATGTTTTAAGTCGACTTAAAAAGGTCCAACTAGGCACTACTCCGCATCTCCACTGGCTTAAGTCAACGTAATAACACCAATTTAAGCGCTAGTTTGAATTAAAATGAGATGTTATTAATTCAAACTAACTTTTCCTTAATTTGACTTAAGGAGCAGCTTAAGTTGATTTAAGGAAAGCCCTGTGTAGACGTGGAGTAAATTAAGTCGAAATAATTTGTAAGTGTAGACGCACCCCTTGTTGGGTTAGATCAACTAGGAAAGGGTCATCAGCTTGCCTGGCTCTTTCTTGGCTCTTAATCTCCCACAAAACTGTTCCTACTAGTGAAAGGAAGAAAGATAATGATACTACTCAGTAGCTTCATCCACGGAGTGAGGGAAAGAAGTCTCTTAAATACACCCTCAGTAGTGAAAAAGGGAATTAACTTTTGAAGCAGGGACCATCTTCTTGTTCTGTTTGTATAGCACCTAGCACAATTGGATTCTGATCCATGGCCAGGGCTCATAGATGTGGTAGTAACTCTAGTATCAGTAGTAACTTTCCTCCACCGTCTATAGCTGATTTTCTTCTCTCTGTACTAAAGGAGACAAAGAGATGAGCACATAATCTTGGTCAATTTACTACCTGAAGGATATGAGTTTGGCTTGACTTCTTAGTATTGCAAAGAGAGACATCCATGCACAATGGGCCTACATGCATGCCCTTCTCCACAGGACAACTTCTCCCCAAGAAAGACTCAAACCCTACCATGCCTTCCTTAGAACCTGTTCCTTTCAACAGCCTAATTTCTCAGGGTGCATCTATACTTGTAAATGTAAATTGTAATATACTCTGCATCTACACTACACTTTCCTTAAGTCGACTTAAGCAAGCTGCTTAAGTCGACTTAAGGAAAATTAAGTTGACTTTGATAAACCTCGTTTTAAGTCGACTTTTGGCTTAAGTCGACTTTCTAAAGTCGATTTAAGCCAGTGTAGACCTGGAATAGCCTATAAGTCGACTTAGGACTCTCCAGGACTCCCCCACTGCCCTCCCTGGAAGGCTGGAACAGGGAGAGCCTGGCATGCCCCCACACAGGGCAGGGCAGAGACCTGCCCACCCTGCCCCTATGCCCTGCCAGTGTCCCTGTCCCCCTTTGCCCCATTGTACCTAGGTACAATGGGGCAAAGGCTGAACCCCCTGGCTCTTGGCAAGGGGTGCCCCCCCTGCCACCGTGGACCAGTCCCAGGTCCACCTAGCCCCTTCAAGTCGACCTAGGCATCCAGTGTGGATGTTCTAGTTGGACTTTGTAGGCCCCCCCAAAGTCAACTTAAATTAACAAGTGGAAGCAGCCCCTGAGGGACAGTAGTTTTGTGATCTCCTACCTTTTCAAAGCCTTCTCAGACAGTTCATTAGCTCTCCTATCTCTCCAACCAATCCAACCATGTCTCCTATTGTACCTTATAATTTTGTCCCTCTTCATATGTTTCTCTTTTTGTAATATGATCACTTGTTCTTATATTGGTTCCTGTTAGCAATGACATATTGGAAGCAGCTACTGCATTAAGCTATTGCTACAAGGGGATCCCCATCCTGTTATATAGAGGCCAAGAACAGACTTATTCTGGTGTGCTAGCTGTTTTCCTGACTAATTACAATTCTTTACAATATTGATTTCCTGATGGATTTCCAATTATAACCCCTTAGTCTGTTACATAACTGATTTGTACTGCAGAGTGTCAAATTCCACAAGCACTCTTTGGGCTTATTGAAGGCAGTGGGGTTTCATGTATATAACTGAGAGCAGAATTTGGTCCTCTTCTTTTAAATATGTCTTTCACTGGAGAAACTCTCCAGTTCTACCTTTATGGAAAAATTCTATAGATTTTAATAGAACATGAGATCCTTTTGACAAGTATTTTGACACAACCAACAGTATTTAATGCTATTCCTGCTATAGGATTCAGCAGGATGGCAAAAAAAATTATAAAAAGGATATAATGTCATTTAAAATTCTATGGTCCAGTGAACCTTCAAACCCAAGGGCTGTTCTAGCAAAAATAGTCCTTAGAAGCATGCTTTCACCAGTCCCCAGCTTAGTATACCCCAGAGTGCCCAATGTAAAATGGAGAGTAGACAGTATAGAACTGAATATATCAATTTTACACTACCAATGGATTCTTCTGCAAGTGAATACTTAACTATCCTTTTAAGTCATTTCATCTTTCTTTGTACTGCTGGAGTGGTACAAAGGGGACTTAATTTCAGCCAAAGATCTAGCCTATAGGGTTTTAGAGTAATGTATATAAAATGCTATTAGAGCCATCCTATTTAATTGTATACAATCTTTCCATAAATATAAATATAAAAAAACCCATATAGGACAGGTCTGTGGACTCCTGTTCTGTGCAGAAGATCAAGGACAGATAATATCTAGTGTTAAATATCAAGGCAGGTTGTACTACCTGAGCAAAGATCATCCTTTAATATCTCATTCCTAAAATGCTACTCCTGATGTCTATAAGAACATGAGAGAGAGTCAGAATGAGAGACTTCCACATTATGGTTTGGTAAACCAAGAAGGGACTACATAAAATATAATAAAATGAAAGTAAAAAAGTGGCAAAACAAATGAAGGGTTAGAGCAGGGGCTGGCAACCTTTGCCGACCCCTGTGCCGGCCCCTCCTCCTCGACCCTTAGCTGCTGCCGACAGCCCATTGATGGAAAGAAGCCACTTGGAGAGGCTCCTCTCAGCAGTGTGCCCAAGGACCCCTATCCCAAGTTACCTGGAGTCACTCTTTTTGGCGGCAGCACACCACAGAAAGTAGCCGCTCTGGGCGGCTTCTTTACATGGTATCCTGGGCATGGACATGGCAGGGACCTCCGCACTGCAGCAGCCCCCGAAAGAAGCCACTTGGAGTGTCTTTTGGTGGCAGGAGTGGCAACTTCTGTGGCGCCACAGAGGATGCCGAGTGCCGCTCCAAATGGCCTTGTGTGCCACTGTTGGCACACGTGCCGGGGGTTGCCTACCCCTGGATTAGAGTACTGAAGTAGCTCACAGACTAATTTTGTAGTCATTCCATGTATAGAAATCAATGGTAGACCCCCTTATGTAGTTTGTTCAGACTTCAAACTTAAAAATGTAATGTGCAGTCCTTACTGCCTAAGTACATGGACTTCCATTCTAGTGTCTGAGTGAAAAAGGGAAACTAAACCAGGATCTGGAGATGTCCCAGAGAAAAACCAAAGGACCAGGTATTATTTAAAATAGTTTGTTTAAAAGAGGCTCTAGCTATTAGTAAATATTATGACCCTCCCATGGAATATACAGTCCAGAAATAAACCCCATTAATGCAGCATTCTTTTTTTTTCAACCTCAAGACCCTTCTCCATAACAGTGTTGCTCATTTGGATTTGAGCACAGACACGAGTATGGGCATTTGAGAATGCAGGTGGTACAGAGAGTTGGCTGGTGGTCTCTTATCAACTGAAAAGTGTTATTAAGCCTTCTGTAATAACTATTCAATCAAGTGAAACTCCGTTCATATGGGAAAATCCTTATAATTGTAAATCCTAATCCTAAAATATAGTGGTAGGAAAGAACTATCCCACAGAGGACTTTAAATATGGTTTTGAATAGATATTAGATTCAAACAGCTATACCCAGTGTTACTATGGTTTCCTACTGGCCTGGTAAAGGGAGCAGTCAACATCATGAATATTTTAATAAAGCTGTATTTTTGAAGGTATGTACTCTTCTTCATTTTTTGTCTTCAAGAATGTTGCAAATAATAACAATAAACATATTTTCATTTTCATACTGAAAGAAGCCTTGTGCATAATAAAAACAAAGCATGCTCTCAGCTGCACTAAAGTGGCACTGGCTGCAACTGGAAGCAAACAGAGAGACGTAAAGGG
The DNA here is from genome assembly GCA_007922175.1 of Pelusios castaneus. Taxonomy (NCBI): domain Eukaryota; kingdom Metazoa; phylum Chordata; order Testudines; family Pelomedusidae; genus Pelusios; species Pelusios castaneus. Next base: position 5,741,396 of record ML685837.1, read on the forward strand.
GGAACCTTAGCTATCATCATCCAACTATCCTGCGATCAGTTCTACTCTGGCCAGGTCCCAGCCTCCGGGCTGTTGAAAGCTGTGCTGGCTGCCAACCCAAGGCTCATTTCAGCAGCTCAGATTGCCAGGGTGTTGCAGGGTAAGCCTTCCCCGTCGTCCCCAGTGGAAAAGTTTGAGAGTGATGAGGGGAACAGTCTACCAAACTGGGTTTCCTGAGCCCTGCACATCTGATCCCTATTGGCTGCCTCTAGTTGCATGACCTAGCAGCAGGAGCTGATAGTCGTCCTTGGGTTAGTGCAGCATAGCCTGGCAGCCCATTGCGGTAGTAGGGACCCCCTGTTGGGGGAGTTTGTCCTGGTGTATGGGGACTCAGCCCCCACTGCTTCTTGGAGCCTCAGCCCCAGCCCAGAGCCTTATCAGTGTCAGGGTAGTCTGATACGAGTCAGCAGAGATCCTCCTGAAACACACTGACTGGTGCCTCCGTGACACCATGCAAGTCTTCTGAGCTGCTTCCTACCCAGTCATTGATGGGGCTATCCCTCAGGCATCTGGATATCCAGATCTCCCTGCCTGTACAGCCACAGTCCACGTCTGCCCTGGGTCATGGGGCCCACTGATGAAGGTAGCTCCCTGGGCCAACTGGCTCAGGGCCACTAAAGAAGGGCAGCCAATCTCTGTCAAGGGCTCCTGGCTCCCTCTATCTGGGCTGATGTGAATCCTGGCTTGAGCCTCCTACACACCATTTTCCTTGGTGGACAGCCCTGAATAAACTGGATTGCTCCTTTTTATGCTAGAGCATCAGTTGGAGCATGCCCAGCTGAGTCTGGGGAGTGGGCCTTCCACTGCCCATAGAGTAGGCTTAACTCTTTCAGTTCGGGGTAAGCCCACCAGGACACACAGGGAACAGACACACTTTAGCCAGACAATTTTCCTGTGGAAGAGCTCCCAAAGAGCTCTTTAAAGGATTCCTGTATGCAGGGGAAAATTCTATATTAGCTATATTTGCTAGCTTTAGAGCAATTCTGCCCTGGGACACTGACTGAAAGCTGCTGTAATACACCCCAAAATTAGGCCAATTATACACAACATGATTATTATTGTAGTGAACTGTACAGTGTGCCACATACAATATAAATATGCTGAGACGACCTGAAGTCTTATAATGTAAATGAAACATGACAAAACTAAACACAAAATACAATCTCTGGGCCTAACGGTATGAATAGGTGAGAACAGAAACACCAATCAGTCGATACAGTTATGCAGCAAAAACATGTACACGGCATGTTTATGTTTAAAATAACTATATACACATTAAATAAAGTTATCTTCTTGATTCACTTTCTGCGGTAGAGCACCATACTGCAGATTTGAAATAGGAAAGACATCACCAAGAAATAGTAGTCTCTAAACTTTTAAATGCACTAGTTCACTAGTTCCCAACCAATGGTACATGTACCAAAACTGGGAGTTCGGGATCTTATGAATAATACTCTAAGCTCCTCATTTCCACTTTATTGCTGAACCTAGGGCCCATTGCCATAGATCACCTTCGACTCTGAAGAAACTATCTGCTCACTGAATGAACTTTGGGTTTTTTGAAGCAAGTGGCATGTTCTCTCATACACCACTGAATATGTACATACTACATACTCCTTTTGATGTAAAGACATGCCTGAAAGGTGTGGGTATGTACCCAAGCATATGCCCTACATGTCTCTCTATTCACCTAAGCCATGCCTCCCCATCTACACTGATATTTATAGTCATGCAGTGTCTGGTTGCCACTCCATTGCTGGAGATTTTCCCCACTGCATTAAAAGGCTCCAGCAGTGGGGAACTGCTTAAGTCTTTCCTTGCTGCCATGCCTCTTCCAGAGCCTTTCATTCACATATGTAGATACACACCACTGTGAGAATGCAACTTGCCTTTCACATCAGAGTGTAGCTATGCACACACCACATTGCCAGCAGTGTTATGTAGTGTAATCGTAGACCAAGAGGGAAGCCGGCAAACAATTTACACACTAGAAACCAGCACAATGGCTAGATCTTGAATTCATCATTGAAGGAGAATAAGTCATCACTGTGCATAGAAAAGGAGACCATTAGTTAGTAGGGGAATTGTTGTTGTAAATAAAATAACATAACATTTTTCTGGTCTCATTTTTTATCCTTGTTTTCAGAAACTCAAAACCCGGCTGTTACAGGAGAATTCTCAGGTACACTGAAACAGTTTTGGAAAGTTTAGGAGACAGTGTTGTGTATTCAAGAAAAAAGCACGATAATCTATGTGATGCTGTCTGGATTAGGAGTGACCATTGATAATATTGTTGATATTAATATAAAAATTACAATAATTTGTATGAAATATGCCATGTCAGGTACCATTGGAAAGGTTATAATTTGTGAAGTATGATAATATTGTTTATGTGTATGTATCATCTTTGTACTCTATGTTATGGATGTGTATGATGTATATCTGTATCCAAACACTTGTGCTGTACTACTGGGTTAGACCCCACCCCCAGGCAAATTAGTGTTACATTTATTACTATCAAGGGCCCTTAACTTTACAATAACCTCAGGGAGAGAAGTCATGAGTCATGAGAACATGTAAGGGCATGCTTGTGGTCAGTGGGACTTCCAGTGCCTTTCCCTGCCCATGAGCTATGAGCTTGTGTTTGAAACAAACCACATATAAAATGCAACTTCACCATCTCTGTCTTGTCTTCATTCCTGCTTCCTATCTCTGGACCAACACATCGAAAACTGAAGCTGTGAATCAAAGGACCTAGATCTATCTATCTACCGGATGTACTCCAAAGGAACTGTGCAATCCTGCAAACTCCACAATTCTGATGAGAATCTGATATATATGAACTTTGAAGCCATTTGTATGTATCTCTTTTATTATTTGTTTCTTTCCTTTTATAATATACCTTTAGTTTTAGTTACTAAAGGATTGTTATGGCGGCATAGGTAAGTTCCAAACCTGTATTGATCTGGTGATGTGGCTGACCCTTTGGGGATCAAGAGGATGTTTTCAATATAGGGAATAAAGTTTTAATAGTTTAACTCTTTTCTAGACCTAATTGCCTATTGGGGGCCAGTGACTGAAATGCAATAAAGGGGGCTGTGTATTTTCTTGATAACCAGTATGATGGACCAGAAGCATTGTTTGTGACTGGTTGGTGAATCTAACTGCAGTGCTAGCCACCAGTTTTGGAGAATCTGCTCCCCTTTTGAAGCCTACCCTGACCTAGGCATTTTCAAGTGGACTACCCTAGGCAAGGATTGGCACAATCTATTTTACTACTCTCTTGCAAATATAGGCATCACTGCCTCCACTCCTTATAGCCACAAAGGGACCTGATTTCAGTGGAAATATTATGGTATAATGTACAGGACAGGTCCCCAGATTCCAGGATATTACACTGGATACACTGTAAAAAATGGAGCTGGTGTACACAGGAGATCCTGAGGTCTCAGCATGATGAGCTGCAGATCAGTAAGAATCTACAGATGGTTTTCTTCACTTCGAGTTTTACATGGTTGTGTCATGCTGCTGTGTCAATAGCTTCTTATACTTTCTGACTCAGTGGTGTCTGCATTACTGGATGGAAGAAGAGAATTCTCTATATGCAACTTTTAAAGATGATTAACCATTTAGATCTTACATATACGTAAGATATTATTAGCATCATCCTGGACCACCTCACCTTTTCTCTCACTGCACAGCACTGTTCCTTATCTCATCTGAACTGTGAGGAATGCTCCATAAATCCAGAATCCACATAGAGGAATGGTGAAAGATGAGTTAGATGTGTAGGTACAAATGATGGGTACAGAGGAACATACATCACCGCCTCTCTGTTCCCATAGGCTATGTCTACACTAGAAAAGTTAAGTCGACTTAACTTTTTCTAGTGCAGATATAGCCCTTGTCAACCTTATTAAATCAACTTAACACTTTAAGTCGACTTAATAAGGTTGATTTAGGCACTAAATATGTTTAAGTCGACTTAAGGAATAGACTTAAGCCTTAAGTTGATCTAAAACTAGGTGTTATTAAGTCGACTAAAATTTTCCTTAAGTCGACTTAAGGAACAGCTTAAGTCAACTTAATAAAAGCCCAGTGTGGACAGGGAGTAAGTTAGGTCAACTTAAGCCTTCTTAAGTCAACCTAACTTGTAAGTATAGATGCACCCATAGACAATTCCTTAAAAAAAAAAATCCAACTAAAGGATCAATTATTTTCTCTTAATAACACCCTCTGCTCATCGCAGATGGCTAAGGAATTAGGCTGGAAATTAAATGCAGGTTTCTAACCATTATAGAGTAACATTCTGGAATAGCCATCCAATGGGAGTTGTGGGGGCAAAAAACATAACTGCTTTCAAAACTGAGCTTGATAAATTCATGGAGGGGATGGTATAATCAGAAATTGACTGATCTTTGGCTACGGCTGGTGGATATACAAGTGGCCTAAGAAGGGAGGGTACATGGGATGGGTTCTGAGTTATTACAGAGAATTGTTTCTTGGGTAACTGGCTGTTGAGACTTGCCTTTGTGCTCTGGGTTTAAGTGATCACCATATTTGGGGTCGGGAAGGAATTTTCCCCCAGGGCTGATTGGCTTGGGGTCTGGGTGGTTTTTGCCTTCCTCTGTAGCAAGGGGCACGGCTCAGCTACCAGTGAATTCTCTGTATCTTAAAGTCCTTAAATCATGATTTAAGGAGGTAAATAACTCAGTCATAGGTTAGTGGCCTATTGCTGGAGTGGGTGGGTGAGGTTTTGAGGCCTGCATTTTGCAGGAGGTCAGACTATATGATCGTACTGGTCCCTTCTGACCTTAAAGTCTATGGTTATGTCTACACTTGCACTTTTAAGGCAACTTTAACTAAGTCGACTTAACGAAGTTGACTTAAAATCGACTTAGTTAAGTTGACTTAGTATGTCTACACTTAAAATTAAAGTCGACTTAAAGGGGAACTTACAAAGTCGACCTAGAGCGTCCACACTGGATGCTCTAGGTCCACTTTGTGGGGTTAGGGGGACCTTGGGCAGGTCCATGGTGGCACAGGGGGTGCCCAATGGGGCAAAGGGGAAAGGGACCCTGGCAGGGCAGAGCCCTGTGTGTGATGCTTTCTGGATTTAGGGAAGCATTTATGATATTATTTTCTATGGATATCTCATAAATGCTATAATCCATAGGAACTATGTCATGTTTGGTATCAATAGAAAAGTAGTAATTTGCTGGGAATGATTATATAGTTTATGTCTAGGAATTCTATTTCGATTAGAAGTTAGGAATTTGATGTTATATCCATACTTTAACTTGTGTCATGATGGAGGAATGCCTTAGACGGGAGGGTGTGAACAACCATTGTCTCCTTAATGTTTAGGAATTTTCCAGGTAGAATGGTCCCAGGGAGTATCCTGATGAGCCGTTAAGGACATAAAGAATACAAACATTGTGTCCGTAATGGCTCAGCATTTTACTCCCTGGGACCATATCATCTGGCAGATTCCTTAACATTAAGGAGACAATGGTTGTTCACACCTCCCGCCTAAGGCATTCCTCCAGAATGACACAAGTTAAAGTATGTATATAACATCAAATTCCTAACTTCTAATCAAAATAGAATTCCTAGACATAAACTATATAATCATTCCCAGCAAATTACTACCTTTCTATTGATACCAAACATGACATAGTTCCTATGTATTATAGCATTTATGAGATATCCATTGAAAATATCATAAATGCTTCCCTAAATCCAGACAGTGTCACACCCTGCCCTCATGCCCTGCCCTTTGAGGGGCATGCCAGGCTCCCCCTGTGCCTCCCCCAGCAGGGAGGGCATTGGTGTAGTCCTGGGGAAGCCCTAAGTCGACTTAGGGCTACTCCAGGGCTACACTGGCTTAATTCGACTTCAAAAAGTCGAATTAAGCCTTAAGTCTAATGAAAAGGTGGTTTAATAAAGTTGACTTAATTTTCATTAAGTCCACTTTATTTTCCTCAAGTCGACTTAAGCAAGCTTCTTAAGTCGACTTAAGGAAACTTTAGTGTAGATGCAGAGTAAATTAAGTCGACTTAAGCAAGCTTAAGTCAATTTAATTTACCAGTGTAGACGCAGCCCATGAGAGGATCCTCAAGGCGATATTTTCCCTAGAAGGGTATGATTCAGGCAAATATTTTTACAGGTACATAAAAAAAATAAAACACAGGATTATTTTGTTGTTGTTGTTTTATCCCATGGCATTTTAAAAACAAACTGGGAAAAAATTTCCAGTTTAATAATTTGTGGAGATCCAAAGACAGTTCTTTTCCAATATATATAATGTAAAGGGTTCAGATTTAGATCTAGACCCAAACTAACCAATTTGTTCAAATCTAGGATTTTGTTTCAGCTTGATGTAGAACTAGAGGCCAGCTATAAAATCTGGATGTATATCTCAAGTCCTGCAAGTTGTAGTTGGTTTGCTATAAACATTTGGTTTAAGCTCCTACATTAAAAGCAATAAATAATAAAGCTGACTGTTCTCGGCTACATTTTCACTACTTTCCCCACCAAAGTTTCACTTACAAAATTAATTCTTCTGAGGAGCTACAGGTATGACAGATTATCTGAGTTTGCCATGTACATGTCTTTATTAATTTAGCTATCACATCAACTCTAATGGGATCAATTCCATCACAACCATAAATCTTGCATGGGACCACCTAGTGGGGTTTTCTAATTACATCTCTGCATGACACCATATATTCTTAATTTTGGATGCAACTGTTATTTTTCAGGATTAAAAAAACCCAACTAATTCGTAAATTAAAGGAGTTCAGCAGGAGTTTAATTTTTGCTGCTCTTTTTTTCTTTAAAATAACAAACTTCATTTCCCCACCCTTCCCAGGTGGTTCTGTAAACATTAAATGATATACTGCAATACAAACACGTTACATCCTAATCTTTACTTGGCTCTATTTCTCCCTCATTTATCATATTGTAATACTGACTTTGTAAGCACTTGTAAAAAAAATCTGGCTTAGCCAGCACCTTTCTTTCCTCTTTTAATGTTTTGTTTGTTTGTTTGCGGGGGGAGGGGGAGTATTTGTTTCTTTTGGTTTGGTTTTGGTTAAATTGAAATATTTGCTTGGTATCAGTGGAATACTGTACAGAGTCACAGGTTCTGCCACAAGGATCTAGAGAAATTCTATTGACCAAGATACTGCAATGTTAGGACTTTAGGTCCAGCCCAGTTGTCAAGTGTATTTTCATCTAGCTGTGTTATTAATTCAACAGGTTTAAAAATATGAAATGTATAATGTACTATCTTGGTAACTACTTGCCTCACTAATTAGGTAAAACAACGTTAAGATAGTAAAGCATGAAAAGTGTCCTGAGCTTTGAGGGTACATTTACAGAAATTTCATAAAGACAACAGAGTCCAGTGGCACTTTTAAAGACTAACAGATTTATTTATCGCATGAGCGTTCATGGGAGAAAATCCCACTTCGTCAGACGCTTTGAAGATAGGAAAGTTACAGAATGGGAAGAAATTAAATGCAGGGGAGTGTATGACATAGGATCAGGTCAGGCTGCAACAGCAAATCAAAATAAGTGTTAGGATTCAAACACTGGGGAACAGCACACAGAGGAGGGTGAGGTCAAACAAGTGATTTGACCTCCCCCTCCTCTATGTGCTGTTCCCCAGTGTTTTGAATCCTAACACCTATTTTGATTTGCTGTTACAGACTGACCTGATCCTATGGCATACACTCCCCTGCATTTAATTTCCTCCCATTCTGTAACTTTCCCATCTTCAAAGCGTCTGACGAAGTGGGATTTTCTCCCACTTAAACTCATGCAATAAATAAATCTGTTAGTCTTTAAAAGTGCCACTGGACTCTGTTGTCTTTCTACAATAGACTAACACGGCTACCCCTTTAGAAATTTCATAGTTACTATGGCATCCTAGAACCATAATGCTTGTCACTCTTTACAGGATATTTGTGATTTCTACTTGCATCATTAATGATAATAATAAAGCTCTACAACCGCCATCAAATACACAAGACTTAGAGGCCGTATCTCTTCCCAGTGTCTCATTTTTCTACATTTCTCAGCAGTCTCAGGCGTGATTATGCTTTAACGCTTCTAAACTCTCATCTGGACGTTTTATGGTTTCACTAAGGAATCCAAGGTAATATCAATAGCATGCATCCTTCTCCCACAAGTCTAAATATTGTCTTGGTGCTACCAGTATTAACTCTGACTATCACAAGAACTTAAAAGTCATAGATTAAGTGTATGTTTAGTTTTCTTCTTAAAGATTGTTTTATGTTACACAGCACTATTCTTACAATTTCCTGTGTTAAGATAGAATTGTCTGAACATACTGGGAAGTGCTTTTTGCTATTATGAGGCATCAATTGGGCAACTGTTAGATACTCAAAATGATGTGAGTAGGCTCCCTTGTAATGTATTAGTTAGATTTATAAATCAGTAGTTTTAAAAGTCTGAAATACATATTCACTTGTACATTTGTCATGAAGACAAATAGGCGCATGTGTGTGTGTGCACGAGTGAAAGGTTAGGCAGACTGTGGATGAATGGCATCTCACAGTGACCCAGGCTTCTCAGCTCCTCACCTCAGTTTCCCTTCTTGGATCCCCAAATAAACGCCACATGGGGTTTTTTTTCCGATCTAATTACAACTGTTCTCCTTAGGTCTGATTTATTAGCTCAAATTTCAAAACTTAACTTAAAAATTTTCCCTCCAGCCTTCAGCTGAGTATAGCCCAAACTCCCCTGGTTTGTTGCCAGAGTCCTCCCTGCCTCTACAGGCTACTCCCCACCCTGCCAAGCTGGAGCAGTTCCCCTGGTCTCAAGTTCTTCTCTGATCTCCAGTTGAGGCTTAATCAGCATGGAGTAGCACAGAATTACTTCTCATGGTGATAGATATGCCAGTGACCTGGGAAAGGGCATTAGATGGAGGGGATTCTGAGTTATTACAGAGAATTTTTTCTTGACTGGCTGTTGTGACTTGCCCACATGCTCAAGGTTTAACTGATTGCCATATTTGGGGTTGGGAAGGAATTTTCCCCCAGGGCAGATTGGTTTAGGCACTGAGCTTTTTTTGCCTTCCTCGGTAACATTGGGCATGGCTAACTTGCTGGTTGATTCTCTGTATTTTAAAGTTTTTAAATCCTGATTTGAGGAGTTTAATAACTCAGTCATAGGTTAGAGGTTCATTACAGGAGTGGGTGGGTGAGGTTTTGTGGCCTGCATTGTGTGGGAGGTCAGACTAGAGGATCATATTGGTCCCTTCTGACCTTAGAGTCTATGGCTGCGTCTATACTTGTAAATTAAGTTGACTTAAGCTTGCTTAAATCGACTTAATTTACCTTGCGTTTACACTACAGTTTTCTTAAGTCAACTTAAGCAGCTTGCTTAAGTCAACTTAAGGAAAATAAAGTCGACTTAATGAAAATTAAGTCGATTTTATTAAACCTAGATTTAATGAGACTTAAGGCTTAATTCGACTTTTTAAAGTTGAATTAAGCCAGTGTAGACGTGGGGTAGCCCTAAGTCAACTTAGGGCTACCCCAGGACTACATCAATGCTCTCCCTGCCGGGGGAGGCACAGGGGGAGCCTGGCATGCCCCCCAAAGGGCAGGGCGGAGCCCTGTGTGACGCTGTCTAGATTTAGGGAAGCATTTATCATATCATTTTCTATTAATAGCTCATAAATGCTATAATCCATAGGAACTATGTTAGTTAAGTCAACTTAAAGTCAACTTAAAATTACAAGTGTAGACATAACCTATGAGCCTATGAGTCTTACTTATAATACTCCTGTTAATAGATCCCAGAATAGCACTTGCTTTTTTTGCAACAGTGTTACACAGTTGACTCATATTAAGCTTATAAGGACAGTCCCAATATTTGAGAATTTGTCTTATATAGGCACCCCTCACACCCCACCCCAATCTTGCTATCTTGTCACCCTACCTCCAATGAACAGGCTGAGCTTCTCTGGACATTGAAGTGATGCATATGAAGGATCAAAGGTTTCATCCATTCTCTGTCTTTCTCTTCCCATTCATTCCCAATTCATCTGCTCTGAGGAGGAAGTAAAGTAATGAACAGCCTCACTTTCTGCTCAGTAGAACTGATTGGGATATTTTCAGATAAATGTCTGGTGGTTGGATTTGTTTGTTTGTTTTGGTTGCCTGGCTGCGTTTTCTGTTTGGTTTGGGTTTGGTTTGTTTCCAGATATGCTGTTTTGGCTCAGAAAAAATGTTTTGCAGACTTGTATTGATTTTAATGAATTTTTCAACAGGAAGGTTTCTGAGGTCCAGCATGAACACTCCAGTCACTCCCAGAGAGAGAGAGGATCTCCACAATGGAAAACCTGACCCTTTCAATCCCAAAACAGATGTTTCAGTGCAATTGTGCTGCATGAAAACACTAAAAAGGTTTTGTACTAGTTCCCATCTGAAATTAAAATGAGTTTTGAAACCTTAAATATAGTGGTGAAATGGATTTGATGTTTTCAGTCCAGTTATACTCTTTGGGCCTGGACCTCAGGTCACACAGCCTAGGTACAGTCATCAGGGGAGTTCTTACTTTCTTACTCCCTTTTCTCCCTTATATAGAAATATAGTCTGAGCTAGAATCTAGCTCATAGTAACTTGAAAATGTTACAACTTTACTCTAATCTTCATGTCAGCAAATTGCTCTAATTTTGTAATATAATTTACTGCCTCTTAAAATAAGATTTTGGGATTCATTGTAATCCTGGCAATATATTTCAGTAAATGGAATTCTGGAAAATGCAACGTACCTCATGGCTATAATAAATCAGTAGGAACTGTTTCAGTCTACTGGGCCTATAATCCATGAACTAAATATGTTTGAAATACCATAATCTTGGAAGAGTTAGATATTAAAGGCATCAAGGGAGCTATTACAATCTAGTTTGCTAAAGACATCACTCAGATTCATCAAATTCAAGGCAATTCTATGCTAATGTGTGAATTATACTTTAACTGGTATGCTATTCTAATTAGCTGCATGCTAGCTTAACTTGTAAAGGAGTGTTAAAGGAGTCTACAGTTATATGAGTTGTGGAGAATGGCTATGTGCTCTGCATTTCAAATATGTAGTCCTACTAAATGGGGCATGTTGTTAAGGATGAAGACTGAGCATGAACTGTGATATGATTTTATTTTACTGGTTTAATATACTCCATTATTTGTACATTGATATCTTTTTTTAAAAAAGAAACTTAAAACATTTTGGTTTTGATCAGCTTAACATAGATCTTTTTATCAGTCAGGAAACATTTATAAATGCTACTGTGGTTTTAAAATTCCTACAATGCATATAATAACTGATTTCCATATCATGCTAAGACATACTTAGCATAAAAATCCTTATATTACACTCACAATGCAAGAGGCTGATTTCTGGAAAAGGGCTTTAAAACACTGTAATTATAATCAGGTTTATAAATTATGTTCTCACTTGATGACAAATGCTGATTAGGATTTTGTATGCTAAGCTCACTGCTAATATTAATATTTAATAAGGGGCTCCCTAAAAGCTATTCAGTTTACATATGACCTTTATACAAGTTTGGGTCTGATATCAATATATAATACAAATATACATACACAATGATGGGGTCTAAATTAGATGTTACTACTCAAGAAAGAGATCATGGAGTTTTCTGAAAACATCTGCTCAGTGTGCAGTGGCAGTCAAAGAAACTAACACAATGGTAGGAATCATTAGGAAAAGGATAGCTATTAAAAAAGAAAATATAATAATACCACTATATAAATCCATGCTACACCCACAACTCAGCACTGCATACCACTCTGGTTATCCCATTTCAAATATATATTTGGAAAAATATAGAGAAGGGCAACAAAAATAATTAGGGGTAGGGAACAGCTTTCCTATTTGTATGGTTTTAAAAGACTGGGAATGATAACTTAGAAAGACATTATTACAGCGATAAGATAGAGATCTATAAAAATATCAAGGATGCAGAAAAAATGAACAAGGAAGTGTTATCTGCCCATTCACATAACACAAGAACTAGAGGTCATCTAATGAAATTAATAGGCACAGAAAGGAAATGCATAACTCACAGTCAGCCTGAGAAACTCATAGTCATGGGATGTTGTGAAGACCAAAAATATTATTGGTTTAGAACAGAATTAGATAAATTCATGGAGGACAGGTATATTAGCCAAGATGGTCAGAGATGCAGTCCTATGCTCTGATTATCCCTAACCCTCCAACTGCCAAGAGCCCGGAATGAACGATGGAGGACAGATCACTCAAAATTTCCCTGTTCTGTTCATTCCCTCTGAAGCATCTGGCACTGGCCACTGTCAAAAGAAAAGATATTAATCTGACCCAATATGAATGTTTTCATGTACTGAACGTGACTTTTTAAAGGCCCGTTAACTCAAGCCATGTGTGGACTTCATTCAAATTCCTTTAGTATTTCTTCCTTCAATCTTTGATTAGTAACTGGGGGAGAGACATCAGACTATTTGCTCAGCATTATGGTCTGGAACAGGGGTCTGCAACCTGTGGCTCTGGAGCCATATGCAGCTCTTTGGCTGTCCTCTTGAGGCTCTGGGCTCTGCCCACACCACCACCACCCCACAACTGGAGGACCCTGTGGACAGTCTGCTCCTGGCTCCAGGCCCCCCCTGCCACTGGGGGACCTCATGTGTGGCCTGCACCAGGATCCAGGCTTTCCCCTCCTGCCAGAGGAACCTGCAGCAGGTGCCCTGGCCCAGATCCCTGCACCTACCCCCAGAAGGCTACACCCATTGTGACTCTCAGAATACTTGGTTATTGAAGGAATTTTAAAAAATGCCTCTTTCTGTCTTATGGGTTATTGACCCCCACGTCTGGAGTGAGGTTATAAAGAACTGCCCCTTATATGTTTTGGGTATTTTTATTTTTTTTTTACTTGGATTTTTGTTGTCTATTCAAGTTGCAGTGCTGAAGATGTCTCACTTGAATAGGGGAAGATAGGAAGGAGTGGTTGAGGAGAGCATTCTTCTATCTTTCATCTATAATAATACCACTACAAATCTCTAGGTTTTTATTTTAATTTTCTTTGAAAAAATCATTAAGTTTAAGATTCACAATCTCTAACATGTTTGGTAAACCAAAAAATGTTAGAGGTTTGAAATCCTTTAAAATTAGAGCTGTGCAAACACTACAAAGACTATCTATTAATATTCCATGAGTATTTTTGGATTTCAAAAATCAAAAAAAGTGTTTTGGCGGTAGTCACATTCCTTTTATGGTTGCTTTTCACAAACTGTCATGTAATTAAGATTCACCCTGAAGAACATGTGCAGAATGTTAAGATCACAAAGCGTGCTCACTGACAGCAAATTTTAAAACTACAGACATGAGATTTGCATTAAAAGTCATAAGTTTTAATGGAGCTTATGAGAAATTACTATATTTTCCATTAAAAAACAACTTTTTGGTGAAAAATTTAAAATTGAAATATTTCATCCTAAAACTGAAATATTTTTATTCAGAAATATCACTGTGGTTCCTCCTGAGAGCTGTTGTTTGGATGTCTCATGCCCAGTTCTCTAGACTCCCTGGTCAGACTATATCGCTTATGATGCATTACAGTATTCCCTCTTCAGGAGGGGTGGCTGGGCATCATGGGAAGGAAAGTTATGCTGTGGATCCTGACCCATAGAAGAGAATGGGAACGCAAGCCAAATAAACACCAATACTCAAGAAGCATCACAGTACCATAGCCAAATAGAAATATTTAATTTTGAGACACAAACAAAAACTTATCAATATGTATGTGTTTGGTTTCTCTACAAAAAGAAAATCTCAGGAAAACAGACACTTTCTGTGAAAAATTTCACTTTATCAAAAAAAATTTGCCACTGAAAAACAATTTTGATGGAGAATTTGAGACCAGTCCTAGTTTTAAAGGGATGGGACATTGCTTGATGCATTAGAGAAGAGGATTTACTAGAGTCTTGAACAAAACTAAGATTTCACAAACACACACACTTACACACACAGTTATTTTGTGAGAATGTGATGGGAAAGAAAATGAAATTTAAATTCTCTACACAGCCAATAATCTTAGAACAGCACAATTCATCCAGGGATACAGCAAACAAGAGAGTAAAAAGAAGTTATATACAAAAAGTGAAGAGTAAATATGAATAACAAAATAAAGTCAAAATCAGCACAGTCTTTTCCTGAACATCATGTGAGCAGAAGAGGAGAAATTAGTTTTGTACATTACATGTTCAGCTACACCAGAACTGTTTTCCAGATTCACTCATCCCTTATCAGCAATAATATAATTTTCTAGTATTAAATTAGCCAGTTTCTGAAATCAGAATTTGGCCCAAAGTACAATTTGCACAGAAAGATTTGTAAAGTGATATTGTTTATGATATTGGAAACTTCAGAGCCTAAAAGTAAAAGCCATAAAACTATTGTCCACCCTCATTGAATATTGTTTCCATGACAACACAAAGGGTATGTCTACACTGCAACTTAGGTTGACTTAAGGACGCTTCAATCGACCTACAGAACGCCGTGTCCTCACCTGGCTTTCATTAAGTCCACTTAAGCACTTCCTTAAGTCGACGTAATAACCTCCCCTCTACATGGTAAGTCGACCTAAAGCTCGTGTGAACGCCCTAGGTCGACCTAATTGGCTAAGTTGACCTACGGCTGGGGAGAAGAGAGCCGTGGCTCAGAGGAGAGCCATGGCTCCACAGGAGAAAGCTCCCTTTTGCTGGGGAGCCATGGCTCCCTTCTCCTATGGGAGCCATGGCTCCCTTCTCTTGGGGAGCCATGGCTCTCCGTCGACCTAGCACCTGCATGTGTGGACGCAGGCGGTTGACTTAAGTTTCTAGTGTGGACTCTCTAAATCAACTTAACAAGGCCACCAAACACACCTCCCTTACTATGGGAAGTTGTTTCTCATAGATGCTAATGAGAATAAAAGAACAGCCTATAAAAAGCAAGACACCCCAAAGTTTATGAGGGTGTGCAAGTACAGATAAGGAAAAAAGGGGTTGAACCATTATGCATGTATAAGATTGTGAGTGTTGTCAGAACACGGAATAAAAAGGGGTCGTTGGTACAGCTCAGGAGGGAAGATTCCACCAAGGAAAGACACTGCCCTGCCTTCCACTGATGACCATCTGTTGAGATCCACCCAATTTTGTGAAATCTTTGGGTATGTAAATCTGAATACAGCATTGGCTATTGCATGGACACTCTCAGGCTTTGTATATGTGTTTGTGATCATAACTTATAGATAGCCAAAATTCATTACTTGTTATTGTGTTTGTTGTCACTATAGTCTTTTTGTGTGTGCTCCTAGAGTTTCTTCAAACTTAAGGTGACCTTCAGGGTGACTGTGATGGGGTGGACTAGTTCCAAAGGTTCTGCCACACCTGTCCCAGAAAAGGAGCAGTGGAGAGAATTTGTCCAAGTAGCACAGAGAGACTGTGTGAGCCGTGGGTATGGCAAATAAGACAGGCTGCAAAGAGCAGCCAATCAGGGCCCAGGAGAGCCATGTAAAAGGAGCTGCCACACCAGAGACAGGCAGTTCCTGTTTAGATACAGAGGTGTGCAGTTGTATTCTTAGCTGGCCAAAAGGAAGTTGCAGCACCACGGACAGCTCAGTGCTGTTAGGTACTGATAGCTCCTGGCATGCTACTGGGCTTGAACATAAAGAAGCCCTGAGCTAAAGGTAAAGCATGGGTGAAGGCTGGGGCTGTGGGGAAGTAGCCCAGGGAACAAAAAGCACTTTAGTTATAGGAACATAACAGTACGTGGCTGCTATATTTAGGGTCACTGGGCTGTGATCCACGGTAGTGGGAAGGACTATGTCCCCCATAAGCCACAGGGGAAGTGGCCTACAATCAGACAGTGACAAGCCCCCAGAAGGGGAACTGAACTGTTAAGAGGCCCAGCTGGAGAACTGAGGCCAGAATAGACAAAGAGAGAAAAACCCTTGCATCCAGGGAGGAATCCCTAGGGTACAGCCTGATATCAGGGCCAGGACTGTTTAAAAGACTTCAGGCACACAAAACAAATAAGGAGTTTTTTGGCACCTTAAGGGCCAACAAATTTATTTCTCATAAGCTTTTGTGGGTTGTGAATGGGCCATATCCACACATGGTTTTAATTGACCTCATTAACACTGATCCTCCACATAATAATGTGACTCATCCTTCTTTGCATGTGTATATATACCTAACAAACTGCTGTTTCTACTATATGCATCTGACAAAGTATGTTCTAACCTAAGTTTATGCCCAAATAAATGTGTTAGTCTTTAAAGTCCCACAGGACTCCTTGTTTGTTTTGCTGAAACAGACTAACACAGCTACCCCGTTGGAACTTGCAGATGCACACTTGACCAAAAGTGCTTGCGAAAGGTAGGTGCCATGCAATTATTGTGACTCTCACCCTGCTGATATTAAAACTGTATCAACTGAAGAAACAGGCTCACTCCCTAGGAACACCGGAGTTTAGCACAGAACTATATCAATTCAGTCACAATAAAGGTTATAACATTTTGTTACACATTGCATAGTTAGGATGCTCAAACTATGAAAACAGTCTTAACTCCATATTATACAGTTAATCTCTTGCCAGCCATCACTTGTATCAAAGATGAGGCTGCTATAGAAGGATCGTGCACCTGAGAGTCATGTGGGATAATAAAGATTATCATAATGCTTTTCTAGGTCATTGAGATAAGGCACAGAAATCCTTGAAACTCCAGTGGGTCCAACAGTCTCTATAGGTAGATCACTGAAGTAGGTCCTGTATCCTGACAAAATGAGTTTTGACTGCAAAATAAAGAGGTTCAGTATTAGTATGGTAACATGTCTACACATGCCTGTGACAAGATGCACACTCCTGCTGGATGGGCACCTCCTGGTGGTGTTATTGGGGATTAACTTTAAGTGGTCAACCCATCTGCATTCATGCTAGCTGCAAGTGGTCACTTTAGTCCAGGCTACTCAGCCCTCCAGCTGAGTGCCAGTCCATACCCCATTCCAGGGGAGAGTCCCATTCACTGTGCTTGGCCACTCTCCAACTGGTCAATGGCCCATGAGTGCAGTACCACTCCGGGCACTCTGGGAGAGTGGGGAGCAAACTGGGACCATTCACTTGTCCAGGCCCCAGCCCAGGGACCCAGTGCGCAGCAATCTCTGCACCAACACAGCCTCCCTCCAGTCAAGCTCTCTGGTTGCTTCAATTTCCTGGGTTGTTTTTCCCACATCCCCTGGTCTCATGTGGACCCTCAACTTAAGGCTGTTCCACAGTCCAATCTCAGTGTGCTTCTCTGGAGCCTCAGCTGTCATCCATTTCAGGCAGACACTTGCCACTGGACTACTTCTCTGGGGCCTCTGACACAGTCCATTCCTTTAGGACCCCTGGCTCCCAGTGGCTCCCACTGAGCTCTCTGGGGTGCTCACTCCACCAGGCAGCCAGAGAGGCAACATTTCTCCCTGAGCGCCCTGACTCAACTGACTGCACTGAGTCTGTTGTTCCCTTTTATACTGAGCTGTTGGCCCCTTATTGGCCCTATGGTGGTCCCAGGCCATTGGCTACCACTCTCAGGCCCCTTTTAACCCTACAAATGCCAGTGTGGAGCAACTACACCATCACAAGACCTCATATGGATAAGGAAGGGCCAGAGAGGCTGTGGCAGTAGGGTTTGCCCCACCACTCTGGCCAATTCAATCATGCATGATAGGGAGGAGGCCTTTAAAAGGGAAGAAACTGCAGTTAGTGGAGGAAGAAGAGAAGATCAAGATTGCCCTAAGCAGCAGACTGCAAGAGTGAGTCCTGATACTATAGAGGGAACCCTAATCAGGAGACCTTCGTCTCTGCTCTGAGGAGAGCACAGTGGACTTCCAGGGTAAAACACACAGGCTGAGTCTGTCTCAGAGACCCAGCAGAGCAATTTCCCCAAACCTATGACATTGGGACCAGATTGTTGGCAACACTGTAGACTCACCACTCTTGCCCCCTTTTTCTGAGATCTCAGTGAGGAAATATCTCTGAAGGTGTGGGGATTTGTGACTTTATTTTTGATCCCCCCACTCAGAGACATTTGAAAGCCCACAAAGGGTAGAGCCCCCACAGCATATAGTAGGGAAGTAGGGCAGATGTTGTGATCAACCTGTATAGATAAATGGGTATGGTCACATTCCCCAACCCCCAGAGGGAAAAACAACCAAGGAGTCTGTTACAAATAAATATTTTGTGACTATCTAAATGTTATTGTGGTCACATTATTCTGTGTTTCTGAAATTGCAAATAAGATGCTCACCTCTCTAAGTCTTTCCCGTTAATTAGAAATCCCAATAATGCCATAGTCAAGTGCAAAAGTGGAGAAAAGAATATTTGTTTTAAAATAACCTTGTTTAATCATCATATGATCTCTCAAAGATTAATTAGACCTTTTAGAAAATAATTAGCAGATCTGTTTTGGCCAGAACCTTAATCAGACTTTTTATGAACTTGGCAATTTCAACAGAAGTGACAAATACAACTGCTTCTAAAGAGCTTCCCTTTTATTTTTAAATCTACGGTCATTTGAGAGAATGCAGGTAATTTATCCTTGTGTTAAGGGGATCTACATTATCTTCCAGCTTCCTGGCATTATTCATATATACACATTCATAAAACTCCTTATCATCCAGGAACTTGATAGCCTAATTGTTCTTAAACTTTTGTTACACTAGAGACATTTGCCTGTTTTCTTGATATTAACCTAATTCTTTTATGACTGGATTGAAATAAAGCCAGTTCTTCTAGTATGAAAGATGAGGGTGACATAGATGAATTAGATAATTTCCTTTTTAAGCTTGATATTTAATTTGAGGTCTACTTAGGTTCAAACATGTTCTCTTTCTCTCTGTCAGTGGCATTCGCTGTAATCGAGCTTCTGATGTAAGCTCTGTCAGGACATGAAGACAGGCATTTCTTTATAAAAGGAAATAAATTTTTGCATCCCAATGCCACTTCTTTGTCTTTAACAGGACAATGCTACACAGTGAGGGATATATATCTTTCTGGAAAAAAAATATACTCATTCTAGTAAAAAAAAAAAACCTAAGTAGATGCATAGAAAAATACTGATCAATTTTCATTTGTTCAGGTGGAGGAGTCATTTCAGGAGTGCATGAAGAGAACAGTTTCAAAGTTGAGGGCCTATAGCCTGCCTCCTAAATCCATATTGAAGCACCTAAACAAAAATTATGTAATTTTTAGAGATGCTGAGCATCAACAGTCCCCCTTGAAATCAGTGGTAGCTACCATTTCTCAGTCTCTGTAAGAATAGGACCATGTGTATTTAAATGCTCACATATAGAACTAGGAAGCTGTTGTTAGGCATCCAACTTGAAACATTTTGGTTTAAGTGACATATACTGCTGTTATCTTAGGCACTTTGCTCTGGTCTTGGAAAGGTTGTGGAAACAGTCCATTGACATGTTCACAATACAAATGAAGTCTTCATCAGCAAAGATGCAAACATTAACTGAAACACATTTAGAAAGATCTCATGGGACATACATATATTACCTAGACAATATACCATAATGTGAACGATCATATTACTTCCCCAAGAGGCACAGATAACCTCTTTTATTGCCACAAGAAGATTCGTATGAAATACAATTTACCCCCTCCTCTCTTTCCTTACTAGGTTATAAGAGATGATGATTTTCTCCTAACTCCATCCATATAAAAGGCATAGAAAATAACTTTAATCTGATGATAAATCTACTGTCAGAACCCTATGTGTCACGTAGCATACTTCTGTCCTTAGGGCTGCTTAACAAGGCCATCAAACCCCTTCAATTTCTAAAAGGAGGTTATTTTAATACATCCAGACATGCTGGTTTAACAGAAAAAAAGATGACTGATTCATAGTGCCATAGAATAGATCACTCAAATCAAATATCATGAAGGCAACCAAATGTATCATAGGCACATAAGAAAAAAACCCAAATGCTCCATGAGGCTGACCCCAAAGTAATACAATTGTAGTAGGTCAAGGAAACTAAGAAGATATAATGGCTTTTTTAAATTTTCCAACCCATGGAGATGACCAGGGTTGATTAGCTGCTAGTCTGACCTTGTGTAAAAATTCAGAATGGTGATATTTTATGCTCATTTTATATAAGCACTGCACAAGGTGAAGGGCAACAGAGAGTCTGGCCCTATAAATATTGACATGACCAAGAGGCATATGTCACTATAGATGGGAACGAAAAAGTCCATTTTAGGTATATAAACCTCTAAGACTTTTGTCAAAAGTCTTAGGGGCTTATCTACCTACCATTATTGTAGTACCTCACAATCTTTAATATATTTATCCTCCCAATACCCCATGTGATAAGGAAGTGCTATTATCCTCATATTTATATTTAGAGACCCAACTTCGTTACTTGTCCAATGCCAAAAAAGAAACAGAGCAGGGAATCAAATCTAGGTCTCCTTAATAATTTGTTCATCCACTTAATGCTGGACCATACTGCCTCCTAACCTATGGCCCATTTTCACATGGAAAACATAAGTAAGCAATTTACCACATCGAAATCAATAAAGCATAAAATCTAAGATCATTCAGCATCAATCCAGGTGGCATCCCTAATAATATTGCAAAGAGAAAAATATTTTAAAAATAAAGTAGCATACAGTGAAATACAAAAATTAGACAAACTACTTGTCACATGAAACCAGTGAAACTCAAAATAAAGAGCTGGACCATGTCCAACTCAGATGACTCTGTAAGTAAGGAAAGGAAGTGGGTTTGGCTACATTGGGAAGCTATTGTGAAATAAGCCAAGGTGTAAATTTAACATTCAGTAGCATCAATAGCTTCCCATGTAAGCAAGATGATTGTACCTGGACAAACCAACACCTACCTCAGTTTAGGATCAAAATGAAATTCTTATATTTTCAAAATGGATTCTAGTTTTGAAGTCTTCATTCCAGAAGGCAAACCCCAGGCCTTGCCTCACCATATCATCACCATAAAGAACTTTGTGG
>ML685837.1:5762531-5786678 GCA_007922175.1 Pelusios castaneus
TGTTTATGGAGGTATTCTTTTTCCATGTGCAACACTACATAATTGACTAAGTCTATCATGCAGGATTTTCACTTGCCAATTAAGTATCGAGAACAGACTGCCACAGGAAGGAAATTAGACTTGATGGATTAATAATCTAACCAAGAAAGTTAACACTTGCATTTTCTGCTAATATAAATTCCCTGTGGGGAGCTGAGAGCCTGCACCCACCTCCACCTTCTTGACAACTTCATGGCTGGGCAGCATCCATTCTCCCTGCAGGGAGTCACGAACCTCAGTGCAGCCATGCTGTCCCTGCAGGGAGCCAGCAGCCTGAGCAGCTGCTATGCTCCCAGCTGCTATGCTCCCAGGGAGCAGAGAGCCAGAGGGGTGGGCGGGGGGGAGAGAGGAGGGACTAGGGAGCCAAAAGGAGCAGGTAACAGGGGTCCCAGTGGGGAGCTGGGAACCCAGAGCAGTGGGGCTCCTGAAGGGAGCTGCATGCAGAGCTAAGAGCCCTCCCTAGGAATTGTAGGGAGGAACCTTATAAGCCACTAAGGACATAAGGAATACAACCATTGTGTCCTTAATGGCTCATCAGGTTTCTCCCTGGGCCCATTGTACCTGGGAGCTTCCTTAACATTAAGGACACAATGGTTGTAGACAGTCTGGCTCGGGTGTTTCCACAGAATCACACAAGTTAGAGTATAGATATAACAACCATATTCCTAACTTCTAATACAAATACAATTCCTATACATGAACTATATATTCATTCCCAGATAATTACTACCTTTCTATTGATACCAAACCTGACATAGTTCCTATGGATTATAGCATATATGAGATATTAATAAGAAATAATATCATAAATGGGTCCCTAAATCCGGACAGTGTCACACCCTGCCCACATGCCCTGCCAGGGTCCCTGTCCCCTTTTGCCCCATTGTACACAAGGGGTGCCCCCCTGCCACTGTGGACCTGCCCAAGGTCCCCCTAACCCCTAGAAGTCGACCGAGGCATCCAGTGTGGATGCTCTAGGTCAAATTTGTAAGTTCCCCTTTAAGTCGACTTTAATTTTAAGTGTAGACTTGCTAAGTCAACTTAGTTAAAGTTGACTTAAAATTACAAGTGTAGACATAGCCATAGTGTAAAGTCTTAATGCCCTGAATAAAAAATACCTGCCAAAATTGAAATCATGAAAAAAGGGTCAGCAGAAGTACAAAGTAATCATATAATAGCTCTTTGAAATCTAGTTCAAATATGCTATAATTCAACTATTATACAAATAAATGGAAAGACCTATTTTTAAATAAGGAAATACTGCTTAACACATTAGAGATTCATATCTTATAGACTCGGGAAATGAGTTTAAGTTTAATAGAAAATCCTTGTACACCTGATAGGGTGCATTGTTGAATCCCCACTTGTAATATCAAATTTGTGATTAAACATGAATAAACAAAGAACTGCCCCTGAAACATACACCTCAATGAAAATAAATTAAATTGTTTTTCTACATTTAAACACCAAATTAGCCATGTCATTTACTCTCCAATACTGAAAAAAAAAATGAAAGTTGTACATATTTCCAGTATTAACACAAGAATGAAAGGAAAATATCCCCATAACTCCTCAAAATGTATCTTGGTCACATGTGAACAAAACATTTTAGTGACTGGAAAACCTGAGGAGATCGTACATTCGGCAAATACCTTTGCACTTAAAATAAAGGTATCCTACCTTAACTGCCTCCCTGGGGCTGGCTGAGGGCCTGTTCTGCTCTCATTGCATATTAAAGCAGTCTCAGTACTGCAGTCATAAGTTTGCCTCCAGCAGCCCCCAAGAGTCTGTATGGGCAGCAGTGTTCCAGCCAAAGTCCCTTCCATTTTCTATGGCTCCCAAAAGGAGAGGAAAAGTTGCACAGACCTGGATTAATCTGTGTGTGTCTGTGCATGCATGCACATATTTTGGGGAATGCATTGTCCAGACTACAGCAGAAAATTGGACCCTAAATGCAGAAATGTTTGGCCACATCCAAAGCTTTCCTTCCAAAGTTGAAACCTTGTGAGACTACTTATTCTGAAAAAGGAATTAAATCTCGACATATTTCATGAACGCTCTTTCGGAGCCTGAATATCTTTTGCCATAACCCAAAAGGGCCATTTAGTGTTAAGAACATAAAAGTTTAGAAATTTTGTTTCATGGTTTTGTTTGTGTTCCGTGGTAAAATTTCATGTCCAAGCTCATATGATACAAATTGCGCCAGAACAGTTCTGGGACCTTGATTTGCTATAGCACACACACAAAGGATCAGATTTTACTTGGAAAACTTCAGCAATCAATCCTTCCTCCTCGCACCTACTAGAGCAGCTGTTCTTAAACCAAGGGTCCTCAAAAATGGGGTCACAAACCTATTGAAGGCATGGGGAGTCATCAGACTGCCACCCTTACTTTGGCACTGCCTTAAGAGATGGGCAGTTGGAAAGCTGCGGCTCCTGGCTGAGCAACCTTTCATTCTATTCTGCTTTTGCCAATCTCGTATACTATATTGAAGAAAAATAGTAGAATCCAGCCCAACTCCCAGTCATATCCCCAAATGCAGCTTACTCAGAAGGGCTATGTCTACACTTGTTAATGTAAGTCAATTTAGCATGTCCACACTCAAAATTTAAGTCGACTTAGAGAGGACACTACCAAATCGACCTAGAGTGTCCACACTGGACGCCTAGGTTGACTTCTAGGGGCTAGGTGGACCTGGCCCAGGTCCACGGTGACAGGGGGGCACCCCTTGCCAAGTGCTAGGGGGCTCAGGCTTTGCCCCACTGTACTTTGGTACAATGGGGGCTGAGCTTGACAGGGACCCTGGCAGGACATGGGGCAGGGTGGGCAGGGCTCTGCCCTGCCCTGTGGGTGGCACACCAGGCTGTGGCTGTGCCAGCCACCCTGGCTGGGAGGGCAGTGGGGAAGCCCTAAAGCTCCCTAAGTCGACTTAAAGTCAATTTAGGGCTACTCCACGTTCACACTGACTAAGTCGACTTTATAAAGTCGATTTAGCCAGCAAAGTCGACTTAAAATGAGGTTTTATAAAGTTGACTTAATTTGTAAGTGTAGACGCACCCATGGTTAATAAATCTGACTTTGGAAGGCTAGAGTGGGAGTATATTTTGAAGTGATAACAGTTGTAGATTACAGGACAGTATTGTTAATGTGAGATCTAGATGATCTAATATCATAAGACAGTGGTAATAACAGTATTCGCTTCAGTTTCCAAGCAGTCTGAGCATGTAGCCACATGTAGAGTGTATTACAGTAATTTAACTACAAAATGCATGAAAAAGAGCAAGGTGCATATTCAAATGAAAGTGTCGCACCTTTTTCACCAACCATAGGTGGGAAAACATGCTTTTAGCCACAATTCCTACCTGAGTATCAGGAAAAGCCAAGAGTCTAATGGTACCTAAATTGCTAAATTGTTTAACAGTTGCCAATCACACTTCTTAGTCAGGAGTGGCAGTGTAGTCTTTGCTAACTTTTGTGATTTTATTGTCCAACCTAGGGCACCTGGCAAGATTAACAAGAAGTTATCTGGACTGCAGCACATAGCACAAAATATTTGGGTACAGAAGGGCAATTGCACATCTCTGTCCTTCCAGAATCCTGGAAAAGGAATGAATGGAGCCACTAGAAGCCCCATACGCCCCAATTTAGTGGAATGTATTTTAAAAAAGAAAAACAACCCATGTAGCCAGCAGTTCAAATGATTAATGATAGATTGATGAGAGTAAGTACTAGTATTTTATTCGCTTCTATTGTGAACAAAAGGACACTGACTATTATAAAACCAACACATTTTTCCTCCCATATTCATGGTCTAAAACCTGATGGACCAGGCGTCTAAAAATTCTGAAGATTCCAGAAACCACCCAAATCACCCTGCCAATAGATAAGATTAAGTTAATTATCACATTTAAGTATCAGATTTCAGCTATCAATGTGAGAGCCCTCAATGATTTCTCTAAGTATATCTGGTGTTCTGACTCCTCGCAGAAAGGTCACAGAACCATAGAAACATAAGGCTGGAAGGGACCTCGAGAAGTGATCCAGTCCAGCCTCCTGCACTGTGGCAGACTAAATAAATCTAGACCATTCTTGACAGTGTTTGTCAAACCTGTTCTTGAAAGCCTTCAATCGTGGGGATTCCACAGTCTCACTGGAAATCTATTCCAGAGTTTAAGTACTGTTATGATTAGAAAGCTTTTCCTAATATCTAATCTAAATCTCCCTTCAGATTAAGTCCATTACTTCTTATCCTACCTTCAGTGGACAAGGAATAAAAATTGATTACAGTCCTCTTTATAACAGCCCTTAACATACTTGCAGATTTAACAGGTCCTCCCCTCTCCCCCTGGCAAGTCGTCTTCTCTCTAGACTAAACATGTTCAGTATTTTTCACCTTTCCTCATAGGTCACATTTTTTAAACCTTTTATCATGACAAAAGTCATCGGGACTTTCTCCAATTTGTCCACATCCTTCCTAAAGTTTGGCACCTACAATTAGACACAATACTCTAGCTTTAGTTTCACCAGTGCTGAATATAGCACCAATTAATTCCTAAGTCTTATGGAAAATACTTCTGTTAATATGCCCCAGAATATTAACTTTGTCCACAAATGCATCATTTGATTGACTCTTATTCAGGTTGTGATCCACTATAACTCTCAGATCCTTTTCAATAGTACTACATCCTAGCCAGTTATTCCTCATTTTGAAGTTGTGTTTTTGATTTTTCCTTCTTGAGTGAAGTACTTTGCACTTATCTTTACTGAATTTTACCTTGTTCAATTCAGCCCAATTATCCAGTTTGTTAATGTCATTTTCAATTCTAATCTGATACTCCAAAGTGCTTGCACCCTCCATCAAGCCTGCAAATTTCATAAGCATACTCTCCACTCTATTATCCAAGTCATTAATAAAAATATTGACTGGTATTGGATCCAAGAATAACCCTTGCAGGATCCCACAAGATATGCCCTCCCAATTTGACAGTGAACCATCATTAATTACTATTTAAGTACCATCTAGACCATATTTACCTAGTTTGCTTATGAGACTGTCATGTGATACTGTGCCAAAAGTCTTACTAAAATCAAGATATATCATATCTACTGCTTCTTCCATTTTATATGCCAGTAACCCTCTCAAAGAAGGAAATTAAGTTGATTTGGCATTATTTATTTACATGCTCGTTATTTTTATAGCCCATTGAACTCCTGGTGCTTACAAACTGGTGTTTAGTTATTTGTTTCCCTATTTTTCCATGTATCAAAGTGAGGCTGACTGATCTACAATTCCCTAGTTCCTCTTTGTTCCGTTTTGATGTATAGGTACTATGATATCCTTTTTTCAGTATGCTGGGACCTCTGGGATGTGACAAATTCAACCAGTAATAGCTCTAAAGATTATCTAGTAGCCACAAATGGCCACAACAAAGAGAAATATCACAGATCATGTCAAAAATACTCACTATTTACTTTTTTGTTTGTTTGTTTGTTTTTGATAGAATGATCCAAGTACTAATGTCCTTCCTTGATCTAGCTCTTTCCTTCTTTAGTTTCAGATAGTCATAATTATTTGAAACCACAATTCTACATAAACTAGCATTTATTAGAAAAGACAGCAACAAGTTACACACAAAACAGGCTGGCTTCCACCTTTGTTCCCAGAAATCACAACCTTTCTGAAACTCCCAAGAAATACCTAGTGACCCAAACTGTGTAACTGCAAGTAAATATCACAGACTGGGTCCATGGATTGTACCCTTTCCTTTTAGTCATTTGATCATTTCTCATCTCTTTGGATGGCCATTAGTTGTGTTAATATGTCAGGTTCCCTTTTTAGGGAATTCATAAGAACACTGGTTTTAGTTTTGAACATGGGGGGTTAGCTCCCCTTGTTTCTCTCTCAGATTTTTGAATTTGCAGCCTATATGCTGACTGTCAAAATTGCAATTTCACCTTTTCATTATCTGTCCACACAAGCTCGTACATGTCACAGAGATTCAATGAACAACCACAAATTGTCTCAGATTTATTGGAAATTTGGATCAGCCTCATGAACTTTACCACATCTGTCCTTGAAAGTGGTCTGAGTTTTTATTTTTTGAAAAAAACTTAAAACTATTCCAGTTTTATTGTTGTTGTGGGCTGCACGGTAAACCTCATTGTGTTAAGTACAGTACTAGACATTTGGATATTGTGGTTAAATCCATCTGAGACGATCTTTGAACCATTTAGTTCTGGAACTCTTTTCCACTTAAACCTCCTTCCCTTCCTCCCTTCAACATTTCATATTACTATTCAATGAAGTTTAAACTAGAACTAGTAAATCAGGTGAATTAGTTAAAAACAAAATTTAAAAAACCCACTCTTTGTGTCAGATCTTCACATGGTATAAATTGACACAGTTCCATTGGGTTTTTTTTCCCCAATTATTATATAACCAATAGATTGATAATGTATAAATAAAGTTACTCAGCTGCCTTTCCTATTTGTGCCATCTTGCGCTATGGTAGCACTCTACTGTGAGAGGGACACGTCAGGTTTAGTAATGTGAATTTTGTCAAGAGCGCTGACATGCCTGAGTATTAGAAGCTTGATGCAGTCAGCATTCTTCTGAACTGCTCCATCAGCAGTTTCTAGAAGAAAAGCTCTCACTTACTTTTTAAATCTGGGATACTGATTAAATCAGAAAACATTAACCTGATGCTCATATGCTACAATTCAATGAAGCAAGTGTTAGTTTTGCTAAGCTAGATATCACCTCCTATATATCACTTTGCTGTGACTCCTTTTCACAGGGGCATTTGCTTTGTGTTGCTCAGAAGCATTTTCAGGAGAAAATTATTAAGAAGTAATGTTTCACTTTTTCAGTTATTGAAGGGAGGGACAAATGTAGCATCAGTTTCTCTGTGCTAAATTACCTGCAAATCAAGCCAAGTGCATATATTGTACTGAAGAGTTTGACATTACATTCTGGTTAGGAGTTTCCTTTTCCATCCAAATATGATGTGTAAATCCTTGAGGGAACTGATGACTGGAAAAATCAGAAAAATGCCCATTTAAGTAATAGTTTTGTTTATACCAGGGATGTCAAACTTATGGCCCGCAGGCTGGATCCAGCCCACAGGAATGTCCAGTACAGCCTGTAGAGCAGCATGGGGGCGGCACTGCTGTCTCCCTGCTTCCAACCTGCCTTCGGCAGCAAGCTGAAGTCAAGGGCGGGGTGGGAGCGTGGAGCACAGCATCTGGGCTGGCCTGCCTCACCCCCCCTCCAATGCAGGGTGGGAGTGTGGGGCCCCACAGGCCAATTGGCTCAGGGACACACTTTGCCCCGCAACAAGTGTCCTGCCCCCCAATGCAATCCCTCACATTGAATGAGTTTGACACCCCTGGTTTATATTGTATTTCATGGACCAGATTCTCTAATCAAATGTGGAAACTTTGTGTCATTCTGTTGTCAAACATTGACCTTAAATTACCAGCAGAGATTTCCCATGGTACAGGAGAGCTCCTCAATGGCCAACAAGTTGAAGTTCTAAGCCCTACACTTGCCAGCCCTTTATTTCAGTCTGGGTGGTCACAGGGTGAAGGAGCACTCCAGTTCATTCTGACTAGCCTTCATTAGCTTAGGGTCCTTAATGGTTGTGGTAGAACTTAGCCCTGGGATAAACAGTGCTAGGGCTCTCTCTTGGCCTTTGGATGTCAGAAATAGCTCCCTGAAGCCCTCACTATTATACCTTTGAGCAGAAGGATGATGCAGAAGAGAATATCTCTCCATATATATCTACTGTTTTGTCCTTATCCTATTTTATATTACTGAATACACTTCCATGAAGAATGAATACTTGTTTCTCTGGAGCATCATATAATTTTCACTCATTTTCCATGGCTGTAACTAATTATATTTTTCATGCAACTCCCCCTACTAAAATGTTCTAACAAACAAGTTTATGGGTAGAACTATTTTCTGAAAAGGCTAGGTCTAAATGGCTGCGTCTACACTGGTAAATTAAGTCGATTTAAGCTTGGCTTAAGTTGACTTAATTTGCCCTGCGTCTACACTACACTTTGCTTAAGTCGACTTAAGCAGCTTGCTTAAGTCGACTTAAGCAAAATAAAGTCGACTTAATGAAAATTAGGTCGACTTTATTAAACCTAGATTTAAGTAGACTTAAGGCTTAATTCAACTTTTTAAAGTCGAATTAAGCCAGTGTAGAGGTGGGGTAGCCCTAAGTCGACTTAGGGCTAAATCAGGACTACACCACAGCCCTCCCTGCCGGGGGAGGGGCACAGGGGGAGCCTGGCATGCCCCCCAAAGGGCAGGGCAGAGCCCTGTGTGTGATGCTGTCTGGATTTAGGGAAGCATTTATGATATTATTTTCAATGGATATCTCATAAATGCTCTATAATCCATCATGTTTGGTATCAATAGAAAGGTAGTAATTTGCTGGGAATGAATATATAGTTTATGTCTAGGAATTCTATTTCGATTAGAAGTTAGGAATTTGGTGTTCTATCAATACTTTAACTTATGTTATTTTATTGAAATACCTGAGAGAGGTGGGTGTGTAAAACCGTTGTCTCCTTAATGTTTAGGAATGTGCCAGGACAATGGTCCCAGGGAGTTACCTGATGAGCCATTAAGGAGACAGTGGTTGTTCACACCCTCCTGTCTAAGGCATTCCTCCAGAATGACACAAGTTAAAGTATAGATATAACATCAAATTCCTAACATCTAATCGAAATAGAATTCCTAGACATAAACTATATAATCATTCTCAGCAAATTACTACCTTTCTATTGATACCAAACATGACATAGTTCCTATGGATTATAGCATTTATGAGATATCCATAGAAAATAATATCATAAATGCTTCCCTAAATCCAGACAGCGTCACACGCTGCCCACATGCCCTGCCAGGGTCCCTGTCCGCTTTTGCCCCATTGCACACAAGGGGTGCCCCCCCCCCACCGTGGACCTGCCCAAGGTCCCCCTAGCCCCACAAGGTCGACATAGAGCATCCAGTGTGGATGCTCTAGGTCGACTTTATAAGTTCCCCTTTAAGTCGACTTTAATTTTAAGTGTAGACACACTAAGTCGACTTAAAAGTGCAAGTATAGACATAGCCAATAAATCTGGGGAAATAGTTGAAGAAATTAATTAGTAAAAAGAAAGTTAAAAATCACATGCATTCACACAGGACAACTGACTGTAAGCATTTCACACTCATAGTCATTGACCCGCATGACCAATCAAAGGAATATGAATTACAAATATTTCAATGGATTCCTCACAAATGGCAGAATAAGAATATATAAATGATTTGGCATATGATTTCAAATAATGAATGAATCTGTGAAAAATGAAATCTGCATATTAAAATATTGCAAAAAGAAAAAGAGGCAATTTTTAAAAGATGTATGTATTATGAGTGATTTTCCAATTTTCATGATTATGCAATGGCAATGAACTTAGCAGCCGTAAAGGGCAAACCCAAGGCTCTTCCATATAGCCTCACTGGTCTCCTTTCCAAAAGAAATAAAATGGTGGGAGGGGCTTAAGGTTGTCCATGATACGGCTGTTTCAACACACGTAGGTGTTCTATTCTCTATTACTATTTCTTCAAAAGTTCATTATTATATTTTTATGTGTCCAAGAGTGTGCTTTGTGCCTTACAAAATAAATAAATTCAAGTCCTAGCACTAGACAATTACAATCTAGATAAAGTGGCAACTGACGGTAAAATATTGAACATTAAAGAGTGGATGATGAAATTAAAATGGATTGCATAAATAACAGTTAACTACTAAATTGGATTAGTCATATACATATATTAATCTTTAAATATATGTATAATCTAGATGACTCTCCTGAGTTTAGTGTGCATGGGGATTTGAAAGAGGCAAGAGTCCAATAGATTTTGGGGGGGAATTTACCATGCATATAGGATAGAATGCCAAATACAATACTAAATACATGTTTTGCTGGACAAACAAGGAGTCCTGTGGCACTTTTAGGCTATGTCTACACTTAACAAAGTTAGTTCGAATTAGTTAATTCGAACTAACTATTTTGAACTAATTAACCTAATTCGAACTAGCAAATTTTAGTTCAAACTAAGCAAGTGCCATCCATAGTGCTTGCTTAGTTCAAATTAGTCAATTGTATTGATCTCAGTGTGCCGGTTAGTTCAAACTAAGCACTTAGTTCGAACTAACATGGCCACCTTTGGTTAATTTGAACTAACTAGTTCAAATTAACCCTTAGTTCGAAAAGTATAAGCGAATTTCTTACTTCGAATTAAGGAAGCCCTTAATTCAAACTAATGAAAGCATAGTGTAGCCAAGGCTTAAATTAGTTGGAATTAAGCTTCCTTAATTCGAACTAATTTGCCAGTGTAGACATAGCCTTAAAGACTAACAAATTTATTTATCACATGAGCTTTCATGGGAGAAAATCCCACTTCGTCAGATGCTTTGAAGACACAGAACTTCAAAGCGTCTGATGAAGTGGGTTTTCTTCCACGAAAGCTCATGCAATAAATAAATGTTTTAGACTTTATAAGTGCCACAGGACTCTTTGTTTGTTTTGCTGAACTAGACTAACACAGCTATCCCTTTGGAACATATTTGCTGGCATATTGTTGATACTATTTCATTCTGGAATAAAGCAGTGATTGTAATATACATAGACAGATGGACACCCCCAATCCCCATGCATTTGTAACATGTTTTGCTGGCATATTGTTGGTAATATTTCATTCTGGAATAAACTTACAAGATAGAGAAAATAGAGACAGATAGAGAAATTAAATATGGGTATAGCATACCAGATATTCTTTCTAAAAAACACATGTTCTTATATTAGAATTAATTTAATATTCAATTGCCTTTGATCTTTAAGGATTGCTTCACTTCTTTTGAGATATTCTGATTGCATAAAACATGGGGAAGTTAGACTGCAAGGGGATTGGGGGTGTCCGTCTGTCTATGTATATTAGAATCACTGCTTTATCTAGGTGTCAGTATTTTAAAAGTGCAGGCTTCATCCTGAATATGTTAATAAAATGCCTGTAACATCAATAAAGTCGGTCTTCTAATAACACTATGTGAAATCCTCTTTATAAGTTATGATTAGCTGAATCAGGAAAACTGTTTCAGCTAATATTTGAATGGTTGTCAGAAATATCACCAATATATGAATATATTATCATTCAATGATGTTTAAACGGCAAGTTTTAGAGATGACCAAGACAAATAACCAGCGTCATGTTAATCGTCAAAGGCACTTGTTCGTTGTGTTATGAGAAATTCCTTCTCTCAAGTGATGGAGTTTACCCTGTAAATTAAATCTATCAAGTAATGGAGGAAATAACCCATGACACGGGTGGGGGAAATTAAATTAGAGTCACTAATAGCAGGTCAGCATAGTCTGAGCAGAGGTAATGGAAGTGACCACATGAATGTTAAGCAGCCCCTCACTAGGCTGTGACAACTGTCTCCCAGCGACTGTAACCAACATTTATCTATGTGACAAGTAATTCACTATCCAGACTCTAACATGTTTATAGTGCAAACTGACACTCCGACTGAGCCATAGCATGCCAATCTTTCTCAGCAGGATGTTCTAATTCCTTAATGAAGGCCATTAGGAGGAATAGAAATCTTTGATCCCTATTCCCCTGCTAAATCTATTTGCCATTGCCAGGGAGCTTTTTTTTTTTTTTTCTTCCCCTACAATGCATAATCTTTTGAACCGATACAAACACCTTTCCCCCACCCAGTAACTGTAAAAGTTAAGTAACTCTAACTTTATTATGCAGTGCATACACACAAAACAAAAAACACAACAATACAGGTAAAGTTTATCATTATAAAACTCTGGAATGTGTGTGTGTGTGTGTGTGTGTGTGTGTGTGTGTGTGTGTGTGTGACACATCAATAGTGCTGTGATAACCATTGGCAAGACAAGTACGTGTTATATGGTTAAGCTAAAGCAGAATCTTGCACTTTATACAAAATGCCTCTGAAACTCAGTTAATTATTTACTTCATAATACCTGCTCAGGATCTCTGAACTTTTGATGTAAACATAATAACCTAATAAATAACATGATCCCAGAAAATATAGGCGTCTATAAAATGCAGAGCTAGATTCCATGACCTCTATTCTCTGACCTAGAAACCATCTCGTTGAAACACTCTACCCTCATTACAGAATATTTTCACTAACTGTTAAGAATATGGATGGTAAAAATATGAGTTGAGCGATGAATAGTGAAATAATATGCAAAGTAAATAAATAAATAAATAAAACCTGCCATGTATGAGCTCCTGTTTAGATAATAACAGAGGCTGAAAGAAATGTGTTTACATTATCCACAGGATATATGTAATCTTAACCTTTAGTCATTATGTTAAAATAAACAGCATATTAAAATGGAAATTTCCCTAGAGTTACCGATCTGCAAAGTGAAATAATGAACTTCATATCCTTAGTTTATTTACTCTACTTGTATCCATTTAAATGGTGATTATGCTTGCACAGTACCAATGATCATTTTGTGTTAGTATGTGAATTAAAAATCTAAAAGTACAACTATAGGGATAAAAGGCTACTTATAGATGCCAGTCAGATTTTTCTGTTTTTACAGTAGAGATTTCTATTTTGTGTTCAAACTAATGGCACAAAAATGCTTCCTACTGCAGTTGCTAAGGCAGAATGGGCCTATTTTTCATAAGTGTTGAGCACTTCCAGCTTCTGTTAACTTCAGCTGAGTTATGGGTGTTTAGCATTTCTCAATATCAAGCCCCATGCAGAGTAACTGGAAAAGCTAAAGTTAAACATCTTGATCTAAGAGTGGGATTTTCAAAAGTACTCAGAGTTGGCCCAACTCTGCTTGAATTGGCTTTTAATGGGAACAAAATTAGGCCAACACTGTATGCTTTTGAAAATCCATCATATTTTGGAAGACTGTACCTGAGATCCCCTCTCGGTCTGAAATACAAATCCTAAACCCACTGATGTCAGTGGGAACCCTTCAACGGACTTTGGAGCAGAACGATGGTTCATTGCTCCACGTGTTTTAATCTTGTCATAAATGACAATATAAGCAATACAGAGGATGATTTAACTTTCCAAATCCCTGCTTAAATGTATTTTGAATGGGCTCCACTACCCAGCTCCCAATACTGACCAGCTATAGCTCTGCCCTGGGCTCCCAGCAGTGCCAGCCCTATGCAGCTTCCCCAGACCCAGCTGCAGCACACCCAGAACCTTCCATGCTTACCTGGCACTGCCACCTGCAGAAGCTGTCTGGCCAGTATTGGTAGAAGTACCTGACCCCTAAAAAGAAAAATCCAGAAGGGCATTCCAGAGCATCCTGGCATAACTAGGGTTCTGCAGTATGGACTTTTAAACAGCCAGGGCATTTTCTAGGCATTTATGGAGGGATTTTTCAAAACCCAACGTTGACCTAACTCTATTAGTCTTGATGTTCATAGGAGTTTTTTGTATTGACTTAATAGGAGTGGAGCTAGCCATCATTGAACAGTTTGGAAAAATCTCACCCTTATTTTATAATCTCCATTGGCTTCTCTAGCACAAATTATATTTGGACGATTGTTATTCCTTAAGCAGCAGTGATGCCAAACAGGAGAATCTTAATCGGCAAGCCTAATATTGTTATTTCCATAACAATGGTACATGGAGGATTGGAGATGGCAGGGAGCAGTGCCCAAAAGCTCTGGGTCTCAGCCCAAGTTTATATCTTTGTGACAGTCTGTACAAAATCCATCATAGTCTTATAAAAATGATGAATATAGAGATACAAAGTATGTTGACCTGATCCTATGTCATACCCTCCCCTGCATTTAATTTCTTCCCATTCTGTAAGTTTCCCACCTTCAAAGCGTCTGACGAAGTGGGATTTTCTCCCACAAAAGCTCATGCGATAAATAAATCTGTTAGTCTTTAAAAGTGCCACAGGACTCTGTTATTTTTTCTGCAATAGACTAACACGGCTACCCTTTGAAAATATGTTTTGTGAGGCATCTTTTGAAATCTCATAATGTTCTGATCACTATTTTCCTTGCAAAATGGGTGTGTCTACACTTACAAGTTAGGTCGACATAAGGAGGCTTAAGTCGACCTAACTTACTCCATGTCCACACTGGACTTTCCTTAAATCAACTTAAGCTGTTCCTTAAGTCGACTTAAGGAAAACTTAATTTGACCTAATAAAACCTCGTTTTAGTTCAAATTAAGGCTTAAATCGACTTCTTAAATTGACTTAAGCCAGTGTGGACACCCTAAGTCGACATAAGTCTGCAAGAGAAGCCGCGGTCCTGGGGAGAAGGGCTCCCCAGCCAGGGTTTCAGCCAGAGGGAATTCCCCACTGGAACCCTGGCTGGAGAGCCCCGGGAGGCTCCCTTCTCCCCAGGAACCTGCTAGCGCTCGTCCTGGGGAGACCCAGCCCCGCGCGGAGCTGCTTCTACCTGAGACCGGCAAGCTGCCAGCAGCTCTTCTGGCTCCCTTGTCCCCAGGACCGCCTGCGGTTTTCCTATCAGCTGGAGGGCCGTGCTGGAGCTGGCTTTCCCCAGGACGAGCTGCTAGAGGCTTGCCTGTCTCAGGGAGAGCCAGCTTCCCCCTCCCACCCAGGGGCTGGCTCTCTCCTGGACTCCAAAGAAGTCTCAGCTCCCCCTTGACCTAACCAATCGACTTAGAGAGTCTAGTGTGGACTCTCTAGGTCGACTTAATAAGGTCATCTTTAAGTTGACTTAAGAGTCTTGTGTAGACTTTTTAAGTCAACTTAATAAAGTGACCTAACTTTCTAAGTGTAGACATAGCCAATATGTGTAGCAACATTGTATGCAAAGTTCTGAGATTCTACCGTATAACATTACTGAAGCATGTTACATGTTTACAAAAACAGGCACAAACCAGTCCTCAAAGGCAACACACTATCTAATGCCTCAGTCAGGTGTCAACAAAATCAAATGGACTGTCACCATGTACTGGTCACCCTTCAACTTTAAATCTATCCTGTAGTTAATAAACTTTCATTATTTATTTATTTTTCAATCTAAAGCAGTGTGTGTTTGGACTGAAGTGTTTGAGCAACTCCATTTGAGATAAGATTTGGGAATATGATTTTCTGTTATTGAAATGATGGGCTTTATTGAGCTTGTAATGTCCAGAAGGGTGATGGGCAGGACAAGCTGTACACTTCTGGGAGGAAGTGTGGGATTGTGAGTTCTCTAGTGTTGCCCTGAAATGTAATTCATGAGTGATTGGGTACAGCACTCCTACAATATAGCTGGGAGTAATTTACATGCTGGAGACTGTGTGTGGGCAGACCAAGAGTGGTTGATCTCCAGATGAAGAAGTGTAAGAGGCACCCTAGGTAGGAGAAGTGAGGGGACACAGCTGTCCATCTCCCCAAATTGTACCCTGGGTGATGTCACCGTCTTATGTTCCTAAAAGCTCATGTGTCATGGCTTCAGTAAACCACCAGCAAGAGTCAGAAAGAGATTTTTTCCACATGACATGTATTCTGGAAGTGGATTTTGCATGTCCTTCCTATGAATCTTCAGGGACGGTCAGAGCTGGAAATTGGGCAGAATGGACCAGTGCTCTGAGGTGGTAACAGTCTCTGTTGCTTGGCCAGCTGGTTCTTCCTCATTTACTCAGTGTCTAACTGATGCCCATATGCTGGGTTGGGAAAGAATTTTCCCCCAGGTCAGATTGGCAGTGACTTTGAAGTTTTTTGCTTTCCTTTACAGAATGTTAGTGTGGATTACTTGCCATGATTATCTGTGTGTATCTCACTTACTTATTTCTCAGACATTAGAGGGATTCAGGTTCTGGTGCACCTTAGTCCCTCCTTGTCTCTGTCTGAGGGACACAAAAGCCCAGTCTTCAGCAGTCTGAAAAGCTTTGGTCTAATTTTGGGTGCTGGGAGGTGTTGATATTCTGTGATAGACAGATGCTCAGACTAGAATGATCTGGTGGTCACTTATGGCCTTAAACGCTATGACTCTATATGATCACCACCCATTTGTGCCAGGCATAGTACAGATACACACAAAGAGATAGCCCCCACCCGAAAGACCTTACAATCTAAACAGAGAAAACAGACAAAGAAGTGAGACAAAGTATTATTGGGGCAAAGAAATATTAATCAACTTGCACTGCAGCATACACAGAGTCTGTAAGGAAACTAGAAATTGAAGCCTGATTTTATGATGCTTAGGTCAGTGCCTTAACCACAAGACTATCCTTCATCTTTGAATATCCTTCCTTAATCTTAACACTTAGCCCTGGTCTACACTGATAGTGAAAGTTTGACATAATGCTGCTAACCTCTGCAGCCTCTGTTTCCACTGTCAGAAAAGTAAATTTGAAAAAAAAAAAAGCGGTAATTTGCTAATGTAACCCATATGCCTGAAAAAGCTATCTCTGAGAGACCTGCTGAGGGTGGGTTACTGTTGTTGGGCAGATTAGTGACCCACAACTGGAAACTTCCAGAAGCAGGGAGTGGTAGCAATTTGATCATGCTCCACAGTGTACCCTGCTGGTGTGATGTGATGTCAGTCAGATGACTGGAGAGCAGCAGCCTGAGCAGACAGCAGGCAGGAGCTGCCTTGAAAGGAGACCATGTGCTCAGTGTTCTGGAGAGGAGCTGAGCCAGGAGTGAACAAACTGTTTTCTCCATGTAAAGGAGTCATTTGCAACAGACCTTGCAGACATGCATATGGGACTGAGGGCTGGTTGCAGAGGAGAAGAGAAAGCCTGCATGTAATGCAACAGAGGATCCCAGCAAAGAAAGAAGAGGACAGCTATTTCTTGCC
Organism: Pelusios castaneus; assembly: GCA_007922175.1. Classification (NCBI taxonomy): domain Eukaryota; kingdom Metazoa; phylum Chordata; order Testudines; family Pelomedusidae; genus Pelusios; species Pelusios castaneus. The sequence goes on from ML685837.1 coordinate 5,779,423, forward strand.
ACTCAAGCTTCCACACTGGAACAGAGACTGTAGCTGAGAGTTGGGTGAACTCCACACAGACTTTGGGACTCTTGGGTATCTTTCATGCAAGGGATTGTTCTTGGTTAATTGTAGTTTGTTTTCTTAGGATAAGGTTTATTTAGTTAGTAGTTAATAAAGTTCATTGTTATGTTTGTTTTTAGTAGTATTTTAATGTGTGAGTGTAGCTCTGAGCAAGCTTCACCGTGAGTCCTGTACAGACTGGATCCTGGGTCTCCAGCTGCTTTCTCCACAGGGATTGGGATTGATTTCTGTGGGGCACAGGAGAAGGGCAATTTAATTAATTTTAGCCCACCTGAAGGTTACACTAACACCACCCCAGCAAGTGATGTAGCAGCACTGAGGTTGAAATCTACAATTCCAGTTTAGGTCCGTGTAGCCAGAGATGAGCTTTTCCGGTTTTTCCTGTTTCCTTTACCATGGCAAAATTGCTTCTCCCCTGCCTGCAGCCCAGGAAAATTTTCAGTTAATTCCTCTCTCTGAATGCAGCACTGTTTCTGTTTGTTGTGCCTGCAGCAGAGAAACAGCAATGAAATCTTTTCCTGCATTTTTTTTTCTTTAGAGAAGAGGGGAGGAGATATGAGTGGAGGACAACTAATGTGAGCAGTGGGGACACAAAACCCTGAGCAACCAATTTGCTGTGATCACTCACCTTTCCCTTCTCTAGTTCAACAGCCTAAAATTAAATTACAATCCCACTCCTAGTGTAGACAAGCCCTTAGAATAGTTTCATTGGTCCTAAAGTGCTCAGAATTTTCCCCACTCTCTACTCTATCTATACAAAAATGCAGAACTCTCCTTTACTGATTATATATGCAGGTAGACAGGGAAACTATTCAGACAAATCTTTATAATTTTTTATTAAAGAATTATTTATTTTTCCTCTAAAACACTAAAGCATAAGATGAAAAGAGCAATGTATGTTGCTTCCTGTAAGAAGAAAACAAATATGCTAGAATTATTACTGAATGAAACAAAGAGTTCTGGAAATCATTCTGGACACCGTACCTGCTCCTCCTCAAAAATGATCAGCAAGCAAATAATCAACTGAATGCCAGCTAATGGTTTTCACTTGACAACAATCAGCAAGAAAACAACTCTTCTGTAGAACTCTGACATGTATCAAAAGGCTACTGAGAGGTGTACTACAGATTACCATTAAAAAAGAAGAAATAATTATTAGGGACAAGAAAGAAGGGTGAGTATTTGTTTATTTGTATTAATGTGGGTCTCCAAATTAATTATAGTTATCTCTCAGGACAGGCTATGTACCAGGCACCAACTAATTTAATGGGGGATTTCTCTAAACAGATCTCAGAAACAAGCATTCAACCTGATTTACATTCAGTTTCCAACATGAATACACTTCTAAATAAAAGTCAGTGGGTAAACAAAAAAGAGAGTCTCTGCTCTAAGACCATGTCAGGTTTTGATTTTGTCAGGCTACACAATCAAAGAGGACTTGTTCTTGTCAATACTTGAGTGAAGAGCATTCATGGAAGTCCAAGTGTGCAGTGAGAAGGGCTATTCAGTATGTGTCATTTTTCCCTTTGGATCAGTGCCCTGCTCTGGTGTACTTAGCAGTTCCAGATATGGAACAAATATGGTATAGGGCAATAAGCACATTTTGAAGTGTGATCTATCTACCTTACCTGCTCCTTATTCTCATAAACATGTTTATAAACATCTTCAGGTATGTCTCACTCTATTAAATAGAACAAACAAGTAGTCTTGTGGCATTTTTAAAGACTAACAAATTTATTTATTGCATGAGCTTTTGTGGGAGAAAATCCCATTTCATCAGACGCTTTGAAGATGGGGAATTTACAGAATGGGAGGAAATTAAATGCAGATGGGTTTATGACATAGGATCAGGTCAAGCTGTAACAGCAAATCAAAATAGATGTTAAGATTCAAACATTGGCGAACAGCATATAGAGGAAAGTGAGGTCAAATAAACTGTTATGAGAAAAAAAATCCATAGTCCCTGTTTAACACTGAGGCAACAGAGTCAAATTTAATCTAACATATAAATTCTAGTTCTGCAGTTTCTCTTCGAAGTTGAAATTTGTTATTCATTTGTTTGAGCACAGCTATTAACAAGTCATCAGTGGAGTGAGCAGGGAGATACAAGTGTTCCCCTACTGGTTTTTGAATGTTGTGATTTCTGATGTCAGACTTGTGTCCATTTATTCTTTTGCATAGAGACTGTCCTGTTTGTCCAACATATAAGGAAGGGGGGGCATTTCCAGCACATGATGGCATAAATCAGCTTGCGTATCATCTGTCAACCACCAGTAACAGTGTAGACCAGGTCTAGGAAACCTAAGAAATATGCTGCTTTTAGTAGGATGCTATCCATACATTATTTTCCTTGGGACAGTCACAAAAGCAAATTCAGAAATCACAGGAGAAGAAGAAGGAGCAGATTCATAAATGGCCAAAGGAGAGTCAGGAGCAAGAAGTTAGACATCAACATGGGCCACATTACTCAGTGTTTCAAATGAGAATCTGAATGAAGTTTCATGCTTTAGCATCAGCCGGATCCATCCAGTAAATGCACTGCTGTAAAGCAAGAGACAAAGAGCTGCTTTTAAATTTAGTTTTGTTTTTCTTCATTTTAATTTATAGCTATACAATTTCCTTGTTTATTTAAGTATTTCCATCAATAAAGCTGTGGTGACCAAGACATCTATTATTATTGTTGTCTTGAGCACTTATTACTTTGTGCTAACTGACCCTATAATAAATAAAAAGGAAGAAATAGTACTTACTCCAAGAAACATGCAATCTAAATTACACAGACAATATACTTGAAACAAAGGTCACCAGATGGCCAGATGACAGTCAAACCTCAGTGGGGCTGGAATCATTTTAATAAAATCATAATAAATAACTTGCTTGTCTTTTATAGGTTTCATGGAAGAGGTATGCTTTATGTGTATGAAGAGAGGATGATTGTTTGGTGCACTAGATGCAAAGGGAATTTTATTAATATAGGACAGATGGAAAAAGATTCAAAGAACCTGAGAATGACAGAGGGAACAAAGACAGTGATTTATCAGAAAATCTCACCAATCATTGCCCACCAAGGTGCTATCCTCAGTCTTAGATCTGCACCCCCTTAATGCATCTACCACACACATCTAACTACCACTTCCCATCAGCTCTCGGGCCAGATCCTCAATTGGTTTAAATCAATGCTGCTCCTTGGAAGTTAATGAGATTACTTCAATTTACATCAGCTAAAGATCTGGTTCATAAGGCAGAAAGAGAGAGTTATGCAATATTAAGTGTTTTTGTTAATGCCTCGACATTTGCTGTATTACTTTGATTTCATTGTTAGTCTCCTTACCTCTTAAAGTCAATTAAGAAAAAACAAGGTTGTACAATAAGTGGTCCCATTATGAATTCATTTGCTAGTTGCTGGTTTTTTATTAGCACAGATGATGATGAATTAATTTGGTAATCATGTAACTCTCATTTGCTGCTTCCAATAAGAGTCCCCTTGTAATGCTCCATTAGTTAAATGTAACATCACAATAAAAATCTACCAAAAGAAATGGAGTCCATATATTACTTTAAATAATGAGCCAACAAAGAAGTTTGATTACCCCCATAAATGAATAACTGCTGTAGTATAGTAAGATTATATTTCTTGGGTAGTAGTTATTCAGGGTCTGAAAAAAAGCAACACTCATACATAATCAACTTTTTTACCAATTTACTTGTCTCTGAAAAAAGCCCTACGACCCAAATACTTTCTCTGCCCCTGGGAGCTGAAGTGAAATTCTACTTGTTCCATGGGTTGGGAATAAGTAGATCAAAAGTGGGAACATAAAATCAGCATTATGTCACTTGGGTGTTTTTCTATTTATACCTTACATCTTCTCCCAATATCTCCTCTGGCAGCTAAGAAACATCTGCTTACTTCCGGGATGTTCTAAGACCCTGTCCTGTGTGACACTTTAGTCTTACATTATGCAGTATCAGCTCTGAAATTTTGCAGCATTGTCTTCTGCCACATACTGTCCATGGCTGCTGCCACTTTAAATACATAGGACTCAGTATAACTCTCACTGGTAATTTAAGTCAACTTAAATTAAGCCATGTCCACACTAGGCCTTCATTACGTTGACTTAAGAAATTCCTTAAGTCGACTTAATGAAAGCTTAAGTCGACTTTATAACTACCACTCATTAGGTCGACTTAACCTTTAAGTCGACTTCTTAAGGACGGTGTGGACGTGGAGTAAACCTTAAGTCGACTTTATTAAGTCGACTTAAGGGTGGTTAGGTTGACTTAACAAAGTAGACTAAGGTGACTTAAAGCTAAGTCAACTTAGTCCACTTTGTTAAGTCGACTTTAATAAGGTCGACTTTAAGTTGACTTAAAGTTGACCTTATTAAGTCAACTTAACAAAGTCGACCTAACTTTTTGTAGTGTAGACATAGCCACTGGGAGTTGGATCAGGCCCATAAAGGTGAGATGACATTGAGGAAAGAGACCACTGCTCCACACCGCTTAAGGAGATGCATGGTGTGAATTATGGGAGATTGTGACTAGGCAGAAGCTCTCAGACCCCTTTGCCCCGATATAGAGGATAGTGGCAGTCCCAGACTTGTTCCATGAAGAGATGATCTAACAGACATGGTGTAATGACCCATGTTGCACTAGTCATTCACTAGTGGCACTTCACTGTCAAATACCTCACACTATTGTCCAAGTCATTGGTAGTTCTTCCAAGCTCATCATAGTAATTCTCGCACCACTGTATCTGCCCTGATATCCCTGCAGCCTTCTGGAAACCAGGAGGGAGACCATTTTTCCAAGATGATTTCCACTTCAAACACTCCCCCCTACACACACAAACATTCCTGGATGAGGCAGCGGAAGATTTCTACTTTGTATGCAGCCTGTGGAATGCAGATCAGGGGACTTTTCCTCTTATACCTCATCTGGTGAGTCTGCATTTCCTTCTCTATGTGGTTTTGGCACAAAAAAGGATGCTCACGTCTGCTCTGTTTGTTCTCATGACTTCATGTACTACATGAGAAGAAAGAAAAGACTGAGTTTAATGCATCCATGCTGGACTTTTTAGCTTGCCTTTCAGCCAGCCACTGAACCAACGAATGGCAGCAAGATCACTAGCATTTCCCATATAAGAGGAGGTTTTTCACCAGAGTTCAAATCTCCTGCCCACAATTCACTGCAGTTTCAAATTCTTTTTCTTCCATATTCCATCTGTATATAGGATCATCCTGTGCCCCACCACTGGGGCTTTTAATTTGCCAGTTGCAAAGATTTAGTAGTGCAGCTGTGCCAGTGACAGCTCTGTTTGTGATACACACCCTCTCCCACAGTTGATAGAGTTCGGGTGCTCTCTCATAAAGTCCAATTCCCCTACACTTTATCTATCAAATTCAACTGTGTGACCTAGTGCAGGGAAGATTTAAGGGAAGTAGCACAGCTTCTTCACAGTGCATATAGTAATTGGAAAGAAGAGTGAGCTTTTGGTTAGTCCTCTAATATAGCTGATGGTTCAGATTTAATGCTAGTTCACTAGTGGTACAAAAGTGGTCATGTGTCATTGATAAATGTCCTGTGGAAATCAGGAGGTAATTGTGATTCTGTCTTTTTACTTCAGGACCAGGCTACAGTGGTTCTCATGCTACAATGAAATCTGAAGACATTGCACTCACTCACTCCCTACTGTGTTTGAAAAACACCCTGTTATTGTAACAGTGCCATTCCTATTACAGTTGGACCTGTCCCTTGGTCTCTAGCCATTAAACCACATTCCCTAAATTCTGTCAATTGTTTCTGAGTAGTCCCCCAACAAAACATCAAGATCTGCATGGCACAACTGCAACTACACAATGTCAGACATCCTTGGAGCATCCATCATGTACAAACAGAAAAGAAAATCTGTACAATCAAAACTTGAAAGCCAGAGCATATTGTATGTTGCTATTTGTTAAATAATTCACTCAATTTAAACGATTTATGGTGGCAGCAGATATGAAAAATAACCTTTATTAGTAACAGGGTCACAAAATTAAAGCACACCCTCTTCACTACCTACTCCCCTGTGATAGTTCAAACTGCCAGCCCACTATTGTAAAGAAAAGCCGGAGTCAATCTGTTTGAAAAAGAGAGCAATGTAAGATCAGATCTACAGTCAATGCAAGTGTACTGACCTACAAGCAAAGAGCCAATGAATTCTAATCCCAGGTCTTCTACAACCATGACCTTAATGTTTCTACGTACTACACAACCCTCATTGACCAAGGTTTCTTACTCCCAACTGTAGGGGATGCAATTACCATTCACCCATTTTACAGATAAAGTAATGTAGAAGCTGAAGACAGTCATTGCATGCACAGGTAGCGCAGAACCCAGGTCTTTACTACAACAGGCCTAACTCTTAAGTCACATTACAACACTGCCTTTCAGCGACAGGATCAAGAAGTATGTGCTTATTTAACTCACACTAATACAGTATGTATCTTTGACCCTCTCTAGCAATCAGACCACAGACCAACCCTGTGTAGAGGTTCATGAGTCTGGTCCTGTGGACTGTGCTAATATTTATTCTCTTTTTAGGTCAAGTGTTAGAAGCTCATGCTTTTATCCCTAGAGTCCCCAGGTTCAGTCTCTGCAGAGGACCAAACAGGGTATCATTATGGATTAGATTTATTCTCCTCCTAGAGGCAGGAATCCGAAACCCGAACACATAACATTCTAATATTTGTTCTCAAAGGCTATGTCTACACTAGGGAATTAAGGTCGACTTTAAGAAGGTTGACTTTCATAAGTTGACTTTAAGTCGACCTTATTAAGTCGACTTAGAGAGTCCACACTGGACTCTTAAGTCGACTTAAAGGAGCCCTTAGTAAATCGACTTAGAGAGTCCTCACTGGACTATCTAAGTGGACTTGTTTGCTCCAGGGAGAGCCAGCCCTGCATGGGGCTGGCTGTCCCCGGGGCACCAAGCCCCTGAGCAGTCCAGGGGAGAAGGGAGCGAGGAGCTCCCTTCTGCCTCGGACCACTTGGCTCCCTTCTGCTCGGGACTTCCCACATCCCGCGCAGAAGGGAATCCTCCTAGCCTGGACCACTGGGGTCCCGGGGACAACTTCCCCGACCGAGTGGTCTGGGCCAGGAGGAAGAGCCGGAGCTCCGCGCTCCAGCTGCCCGCTGCTGAGCAGCTGGAGCAG